>CM053785.1:919384053-919604053 GCA_028749045.1 Cupressus sempervirens
ACCTTGATGATATAGGGTATTGGCTATGATAACATAGCGGGATGATTTTTGGATGAGGTTTTGGTGTTGGGTATGTGTGAGGTGAGGGGATATGATACCATCGTTAAGGTAAGCGTGAATCTCATGGTATCAAGGGGATTGGGGACCGACCAAGATACAAACACAATTTGAGTCATTATTCGCATAGGCAGGTGTGAGGAGTTGCTTGACTAAAAACTTATACTGTGTAGCTACTTGGAGAATTTCCAAGAGCAAGCTGATAGTAGCCATAGCATCTACTGCTTTGTTCTATATTTGAGGTACTTGTGTAAACTGAAGCATTGTAAAATGTTGGGTTAGCTGATCAACTAGCTCTTTGTAGGGTAATAGCTTTTCATCTTTGGTTTGATATTCATTGAGGACTTGCTTGATGATGAGCTGAGAGTTTCCAAAGATTTGTAACTCAGTAATGTTCCATTCTGTGGCTATCTTTAATCCTACTATGAGAGCCTCGTATTCAGCTATATTGTTGGTGCTAGAGAATTGTAGCTTGAAGGCTTTTGGAATGTAATCTCCTGGAGGTGTGACCAACAATATTCCTATCCCTGATCCATGAGATGTGTATGAGCCATCAAAAAAAAGTTTCCGTGGGGGCTATTCTTCAATTAGATAGATATGCTCATCTGGAAATTCTTTGATCAAAGGATATGCATCTGTTAGAGGTGCATCAGCTAGGTGATCTACTATAGCTTGCCCTTTGATTGCCTTTTTGTCCACATACTGGATGCCAAATTCGCTAAGGACCATAACCCATTTGGCCAAACGGCCTGTAAGTGTTGTACTAGAGAGCATACACTTGAGAGGGTCAATCTTGGAGACTAGTTGGATGGTATGACTTAGCATGTAGTGGCAAAGCTTTTGAGTTAAGAAAACAATTGCCAAACAAGCTTATTCCATAGGAGTATAATTGAGTTCATAACCAACTAGGGTTCTATTGATGTAGTAGATGGCTCTTTCTCTGTCATAGTCATCAAGCTGTGCTAGAAGTTCCCCTAAAGCAATAGGCATTGCTAATATGTACAAAATTAGGGGATGACTAGGAACTGATGGAACCAAGATAAGGGGATTGGTGAGATACTGCTTGAGCTGATCGAAGCTGCGTTGACATAAAGGATCCCACTTGAATTTTTCATCCTTCTTCAATAAATGTGTAAATGGCATACACTTATCTGCAAACTAGGAGATGAAGCGCCAAACAGATTGAAGCTTTCCTTGAAGAGAGCGAAGCTGTCGTAGTGTCTGGGGAGGAGGCATGTCTAAGTTAGCCTTGACCTTCTTGGGGTCGATCTCTATACCTTGTTTAGAAACTATAAAGCCTAGAAGCTTGGCAGATGTGACCCCAAAGACACACTTCTTGGGATTCAGCATGAGATGATATTTGACTAACCTATCAAAGACTTTCTCCAAGTCAGCAAGATGATCCATGAAGGTGTGAGATTTAACCAAGATATCATCCACATAATCCTCTAAAATGCTGTGGATGAGATCATGAAAAATGGCTGTCATAGCTCTTTGATAGGTAGCCCTAGCATTCTTTAGGCCAAAAGGCATCATGTTGTAACAAAAGGTTCCCCAAGGGGTAGTGAATGCTATCTTATGTTGATCCTCTTCTAAAATCTTGATTTGATTGTACCCAAAAATTCCATCCATGAGGGACAAAATTTCATGTCCAGCTATAAGATCTACAATCATATCTATGTGGGCAAGGGAAAATCATCTTTTGGACAAGCTTTGTTAAGATCTCTAAAATTAGTGCAGATTCTGATGTCACTAGAAGGTTTAGTGATGGGGACCATGTTGGAGATCCACTTTGAGTAGTCGATAGGCCGAATAACTTTAGCAGCTAACATTCTTTCTAATTCAGCTTTGACCAGTAATGCCACCTTGGGGTGCATTTTTCTAAGCTTTTGTCTGACGGGCTTGATCTTTGGATCGACTACAAGATGATGAACTACAAGGTTTTGATCAAGTCCTGGCATGTCTTGATATGAACATGCAAATCAGCCAATGTTCTCTCTTAAGACCTCAAAGAGGACGTCATCTTGGTTTTGTGATAGGGATGCAGCAATCTGAACAAGTTCGGGGATCTCTGAAGAACCGATGTTGACTTCTCTAGTATCCTCAATTAGAATAGAAGACACCTTTGGTCGATTATCTTGAGGAGGCAATGCTAAATCCTCATGTTCTACTTATGGCTTTGGATGTTCTTGATGAGGGGTTCTCTTCACTGCCTTAGCTAGTCTCGGATTCACCTTAGTTCCAGTTTTGGGTGTATCGAAACTAGGTTGGGGATTTTCTCCAAAATATCCCTTGGGATCTAGCTTATAGATATAGGAAAAATATGGCTTTGTTTTCTTGTGAGGTTTTTTAGCCCCCATGAATCTCAGAAGTGCCTCCTCTGATGTGAATTCGTGAATGTGTATGACACTTGGTTGGTCCCAATCTATGAGTTGTGGATGGGCGAGTGGTAGGTCAATGAAATAAATGGATATTTCTTGGAGAACATAGTCTCTGAGGAAGATTTGGTCTAGGATATCATCGTAGGCTCTCTTTTCAACTTTCTCAAGAATGTCTTCGATTTTGACAAGGTCACGGTGAATGTTCAAAAAAGCGTGACTGTTCGTATTGGTGCCCCTAGTTGTGGGTATGCCAAAGCCAAGACCTGACTTTGATTCCCACTTGTGTGTGTCGATGGGGCACTACATGCCTCTTTCTTCTGGTCCTAGACCACCACCTTGATAGTTCCATTTTTCAATGATGAGCTTATGGTCTTGGGGATAGTTCTAGCTGAAGTGATCAAAGCGTGCTTGATTTCTTGAAGGTGCATCCTTATGTAACCAATTGTTGATATCTGGAGTGAGCTCCTCATGAAGAGGAATTTTTGAGGATACAAAGGTCATTGGGCCAAATTTTTTATATTGAGGAGGTGGAATCTCCTTAGCTTTGTGATATGTCAGTTGTCCATGGGCGTGTGGATTAAGTGGGAGTGCCCCAACAGAAAATGCATCTGATAGACTATACTCTCCATAGCCTTTGTTATTGATCTTCATGGTAGATAGGGTGGAGGTGAGGATGGTTTCTGGGTAATTACAAGTGTGGGATGAGCTAGCGATGGCTATGTCGATATCAATTCTAGGGCAATGGTTTGTATATGAAGCTTCAACCGCATTCTAGTAAGCAAAGGGTTCTGGATCGGCATGGATGGTTACCTCAGTGCCCTGATGCAAAAATTTCACGAACTAATGATAAATGGATGGAACAAATTTCATGGCATGAATCCATGGGTGACTAAAGAGGATGTTAAATGGTAGGTTTAGATCAATAACATGGCAGAGTGTTTCTTGGATATACTAGCCCAACCTTGATTGCAGCAAAATAGTTCCTTCTATGGTTCTTTCCAAGTTGTCATAAGCTTTGATGGTGATAACCTCACTGATGATATCTGCCTCAGTATACCCAGCTTGTTTTATGAATTTTAGGTTGCAAATATTCAAGGCTGATCCATTATCTATCATTACTCTTTTTACGAAAAAATTGGATACCATGATGGCTATGCAGAGTAGAAGGGTGTGATCTGGCTCGACCACGGGTATGTCGGTGGGTTTGAAAGATAGGGCACATGAGGATGAAAGGTGTCCAACAAGATTATGAAAATTAGTAGCGATGATATCTGAAGGGACACAGGATCCTATGAGAGCACTGTCAAGGATGTTCTTGTACACAGCACTGGTGCGGAGAAGGTCTAAAATGGATATTTGGGCTGGCATGTTCCCAAGGTGTTCCAAGATATTGTACTAGCTTTTGATGGAGCTGATGGTGCTGGTGAAACTAGTGGCCCTACGATGTTAAATCATGCTCTTCTAGTGGTGACTACACACTCATTGTTTGGGCCTTGGATATTGATAACATTGACAGAAGGCTCTTTCTTGGATATACAACCTATGAGGCTACCATAGTCTATATAGGATGAAGTGTGGTCATTGTTCTTCTCATGCTGTTGGTTTGGCTGGCGGTTGTTGGTGTTGTTGTTGTTGGTTTGGATAGGTGCTTTTCCAGAATTTTGGTTGTTGTGAGGAGGAAAAGCATTTTGATAGATCTATAAACCTGCATTGGGAGAGGTTTGGGCACCAACAGTGATTTCTTTTCGATCAATGAGGTCCTGCACATAATCTTTTAGTTTCATGCATCTGAGGCTAGTGTGACCTTTTACCCTATGAAATTTGTAGTACTCATTATCTTTGTACCATGTAGCTTTGGATTGGCTTGGGTCGATTTGCTGGGTAGGAGGAAATTTGATGAGGTTTTCCTTGACTAATTTCTCAAAAATGACATCCAATGGCTCACCAAGGGGTTTATAGTTTCTAGGTGCAGGTTGGAATCTGGGCTTTTGTCCTGCAGCTACATTGATGGCATTAGGTTGATTGCTAGACCCTTGGAAGTTGGGTCTTGGATTGTGGTTTTGATAGCTTTGGTTATTCTGCTGTTGGTAGTTGATAGCTTGTTGATTGTTTGGTTGATATGGTGGGTTGGACTAGTTTTGAGAAGGACCGACAATATTCACATGTCTAGTGTCAGTGACACCATCTATTGCAACGTGCTTGTTTTCGTTCTAATACCTAGACTTGTCATTGGAATGTGATTGATTTTGGTTGGCTTCCTTGTAAATCTTGACCACACCATCTTTAATGAGTCCTTGCTCAAGGATCATTCCTTTCTCTTTGATATCTTTATAGGTCTGCAAACAGTTCATGGGCATGTGGTGAGCCAAGCTAGGATGGGCATTATCAATAAACATTTTCACCAAATGGTGCTCTGGCAGGGTGCAAGATATGCTGGTGGTAAGGGTTTACCATCTTTGCAGATATTCGGGAAGGCTTTCTCCACCTTTTTGCTTAGTGTGGACAAGATCAACTACTGATAGCTTTGTTTCAACAAGATGGGCATATTGGGTTACAAATTCCTCAGATAATTTAGCAAAATTTTTAATTGTGCCATAGGGGATTCTATAAAACCATTCAGGAACTGGTCTGGCCAAGCTTTTGGGAAAGAGATGCAAGAGGAAGATGTCATTGTATGCCACTTCTTGGCAGTGCATGTAAAATTCTTTGATATGTGTGACAGGGTCTCCTTTTCCTCTAAATTTGTCAAATTTGGGTGTCTCAAAATGCTTGAGAAATGGTGTCATGGTAATGGCTTTGTCAAATGGGTAAGGATACACATTCTCAAACTTGAAGGTTTTTGGATCATTTCCCTCTTGGATGTTCTTCAAAGCTATTTTCATGGCTTCCCATTTTGAATTAATGGGTGATGGCTAGGGTGTCCCCAATGTAGGAGTGCCCTGAGGTAGGTATGTGCTAGATGGGGCAATGGAATATGGATGGATTTGAGGTATGGGCTGGTAGGGATTGTACATGGCTTAGGCAACTAAATGGTGGATGATGGATTGCTGAGGTGGAGGTGGCACATATAGCTGCATGTGTTGTGAGGCTTGCTGGTGATATTAGATTTGAGGTTGGGATTGAAGAACATAAGCTAGCTGTGGGATAAATGGATTGCTTTGTGGAGGTAAGGTATAAGATGGTTGTGAATCTTGGGGAAAGGATCGGGGAGCTTTTGGAACTTGACTTTGGATTTGAGGAGTTTGACCAATATATGTGGGTTGTGCCCCCATTTGGGAAGGTATCTGCATGGAAAAAGAGGCCAAGTAATTGGTGGTTGGTGGTGGTGGATTTCCTCCTAGAAGTGGCATAGAAAAATAGTTGGTAATAGGAGGTAATGGATTACTTGGTGGTGGAGGTGGTGGGAATTGAAAGCTTGGAAATGGAACTAATGGGGTTTGATAGCTTGGTGGCTAGATTTGAAAGCTTGGTAGAGTAGTGGTAGGAGCTTGGGTCACTTGAGAGCTTGGAAGAACATTGGTAGTAGCTTGTGGGGTTTGATAGCTTTGTGGAGTGAGGGTAGTAGCTTGTGGATTTGTGGCTGATGGCACTAAGCTCCAAGGACCCAGTGGAAATGATGGAATTGTGTTGTGAGCTGAGGTAAACAAGCTGGGGGTGATGAAAGGTTGATTACTTGGCCTCATGGGTGGCATCCCGGTTGTATATTGTTGAGGTTGGCCAAAGATGCTAGCACTGATTTGGGAGATGGGTGGATTTGGAAGGCTGGGTTGGAGAGTAGCAACAACAATAGTGAAGGGAGTGAATGATGAGGTGTTTTTGGCAAAGGGGGTTTGGGATGGAGTGGTATGGACCAATGGTGGAGTGGTGGTGGCTAGATTGGCTTGTGGAAGGAAGATTTCAACTTGAGTGGAGGCTGGTATGTTTGGGTCTGTTGGATAATATGGGGTGGGTTGAGGCTCTTCTTTTGGCACATATTGAGGATAATTTGAATCATAAGAGCCTATTGGGAGTGGTAGTTGCTAAAACAGTGGCTCATATGGTTTTGATAAGGGAGGAGGTCTTCCAAAGTTGAAGGCTCTGATGTTGTCCCTTCGAAAGTTAGCCATGATTGTTTCCTTGTTTTTGTCTATAATGGCATTCACCAATACTACATTTTCTAGTTGGTTCATGAAAGCTTCAATATCAGTAGGTGATGGTATGGTGTTCTTTGGGTTGAAGGATGGTTGAATGCTCAAGGGGAGCGATGTTGTTTAATCCAAATGATAGGGCTCCATTGTTTCCTTCTTCTTCTTGCCTAAGCGAGTGATGGGTGGCATGAAAATGCAGAATGTTTCCTAAGGATGAGATGCAACAATGCTAGTGGATGCAAAAAGGGAAGGCTTTTCTATGCAAATTATTTCCTAGGTTGAGGCAAAGCTATGTGAAAAAACCTAAGGAGGATTGGGTTGGGGATTCTAACTTCAAAGATATGTTGCTAAAGCATGAAAGGTCTACTTTCCTATGTGCAAGCTTGGTGTTGATTGTGTCAACTTAAGGGTAGACTGATGATCCTTTAGAAAGAACACGAGATTGACCACTTGTGGATCCCAACCTTTAGCTCAAGGTGATGAGGGATAACAAGTGATAAAGCTAGATTACCCTAGACAAAGCTCTGTCAAAGGGATAACCTTTTTGAGGCTGGTGGATTTGGAAGATGTTAGGAATGACAAACTTTTGGCAAGGTTACAACAATTTTGAAGGCTTGGATGTGAAGATTTTTGGATTTTTGGCTAGATGGTTTGGTTCTAAATGAGATGGATGAGCTAAAATGCTTTAGGGGATGACGAAAGATAGCTGGCTTTCCTACAAAGATGACTCTAAAGTGAAGCTTATGCAAGAAGATGTGGAGAAACAAGGGGGTCTAATCATAGAAATCATGCCGAGTTGGTAAGGCATAAGCAGGGTTAACTCCTGGATGTTGGTTAAGTTGGATAGTGCGATCTAACAAGGCATCTTAAAGGGCTTTGTCAACAGCTTTGTCCTCTGCTTTGTGGAGTTTGGCAATTTGAGGGCTTGGTGTTATTTCCTTTCTCTTGGCTGAGAGTTCTTGGTATGCCTAAGATGGCTTGAGTTTGACTTTGTGAAACTTTTGTTTGGGTTTGGGTTGCTCTAACATAAATTCTTGAATCTTCTTGGCTTTGAGAGATCTCGATTGTTTTGCTTCAACTCGTTCAACTTTTGGAATAGGCAGTGACTACGGTAAGTATGCCCTAAGCTAGGATTGACCAAGTTTGGCAAACATTCATTCAACAAATAAAAAATTATGCAATAGATAGGAACAACCAAATAGAAGTTTTTGATTCTCAGAATGTGATACTTGCGCCAAAGAGTGTGTATGTTTTACAAAAGTTTTGATTAGTCACTTCAAACACATTAACATCCTAGATGATTTTCTACAAGGTTGACAGTTGGTTTAGCTAGGGAGTCCTTGATATATGCAAGGTATGTGAGGCCCAAATCCATAGATGAAACCAAAAATATGTCACACAATAGAGAGGAGCGGGAACCCACTTCTCCTCTTTCACTTCTCAAGTGTATAAAGTTCCTTGAGGCTTAGCCCAAGTGACAAAATCTTGATTCCAAGAGAGGTGTCTTTAGATTCACCTCCCGATCTTTATACTCCGTGGAAACGCTAGAGTTGAGGTCATCCAAGGGGTGATGAAATCCCCAAGAAGGCCTCCTAAAAAGAGAAACAAGGTTTTGGATCCTAATCTTATGCACCCAAGATGGCCTCGAAAGACGAGAAGGGGAGAGAAGACTTGGATGACCTTGGGCTAAAAAACATGTTTGTTCTTTTACCAACTGACTCTTATATGTGCTGATCTAGACCTTGCAAGCACTCATGTTTAAGAGACAATGTTCAATTCCAACTTTGAAATATGCCAACAAAGAAAAATTGATCAAAGAATGCGAATAAGAAGAAGAGTTAGGGTCAACAAGAAAGTAAATCCATGCACCAGGAGGCCCTCCACATCAAGTATCAATTAATTTTCTTTAAGGCATTCAAGAGTTGGTGTGATTTTTTTTTAAGCCCGAAAAGAAAGATGTGTAAAACTCGATTTTAGGTGCACACCCGAAGGCCCTCCACATCAAGATTTGTTCAAATTTTGATGCCCAAATGAAGTGTTAGCAAGCCTAATGTGCATTCAAGGAATTTTTTAAGTTAGAAAAACTAATAAAAACACAAGTAAGTGAAGTTTGATCTTTGTGGAGCACTTAACACCCTCTTAGGTGGACCCATCCCCATAGATGGCACTAAGATTGCAACTAATGGTTAAATTGATGGGTGATTAAAGAGGGTGAGTCCAACTACAAACTCACTTAGAGCATCTTTATTTGATTTTTATAATTTAGAAAGTTTCTAGAATGTAGATTCTTTTTATGCCCCAAAAGATGATTATTTGATATATGGCATTCAAGATTGGATTTGTTGTTTTAATCATGCATTCCAAGAAAAAATTGATTTTAATCCATGGCATTCAAGATTGTGCTCGAGTGACATTCATTCAATGAAAAATGTTTAAACATTCAAGTTCATTTTAGCAACATGCTTTCAAAGAGAAGTTTTTAAACATTCAAGTTCATTTTTCAAGTGCATTAAATCATGTAAGGAGAACCTGCAAAAAACATGATTAGTGGTTTCATATGTGCTCCAACCTGCAATAGCTACAAAAAGCCAATTTGATTAGTAACCCAAAAAATCTCAAAAATTTGAAGCTTAACTATGAGGAAAATAAAATCAACTTTTTTTGTTCTTTTTCCTAGGTGTAAAATGCTTAAAAAAACCTCTACTCTATATATAACCCTAGTTCTATAATATTAATTCTAATATTAACCCTAACTCTAGCTCTAACTCTAACTCAAACCCTAACTCAAACCCTCATTATAAGCCTAACCCTAATCCTAACTCTATCTCTAACCCTAACTCTAACTCTAACTCTAACTCGAATCTGAACTCTAATTTTAACCCTAACTCTAACCCTAACTCTAATTGTAACCATAACCCTAATGACAACACAAACTTTAACTATAGCCCTATTGTTAACCCTAGAACTCTAATTCTAACTCTAACCCTAACATTAATTTTAACCTTAAATCTAGCTCTAATTCTCATTCAAACTCAAACTCAAACCCTAACTCTTGCTCTTTAATTCTAACCCTAATCCTAACCCTAGTCCTAACTCTATCTCTAACTATAACTGTAACCCTAATCCTAACTCTAACCATAACCTTGACCCTAACCCTAACCCTAACCCTAACCCTAACCTTAATCCTAATCCTAATCCTATCTCTAATTCCACCCCTAACCCTATATATAACCCTAGTTCTATAACCCTAATTCTGATCTTAATTAGAACTCTAACCTTAACATTAGAAAACACAAAATAATAATAAAAATTCTAACCCTAACCCTAACCCTATATATAACACTAATTCTAGCCCTAACTCTAACTCAAACCCTAATTCTAACCTTAACCCTAACCCTAACCCTATTCCTAATTCTATCTTTAACTCTAACCCTAACTCTAGCTCTAGCTCTAACTCAAACCCTAAGTCTAATTTTAACCCTAACTTTAACCCTAACTCTAATTGTAACACTAACCTTAATGCTAACCCAAACTTTAAATATAACCCTATTGTTATCTCTAGAACTCTATATCTAACTCTAACCCTAACTCTATTTTTAACCCTAACTCTAGCTCTAATTCTAATTCTAACTCAAACTCAAACCCTAACTATAACCCTTTAGTTCTAACCCTAACCTTAAGCCTAGTCGTAACTCTATCACTAACCATATTTGTAACCCTAATCCTAACTCTATCTCTAACCCTAACCTAACCCTAACCCTAACCAAAATCTAACCTTAGCCCTAATCGTAATCCTATCTCTAATTCCACCCTAACCCTAAGCCTAACCTTATATATAATGCTAGTTCTGTAAACCTAATTCTAATCTTAATTATAACTCTAACAATAACATTAGAAAACACAAAATAATAATAAAAAGTCTAACACTAACCCTAACCCTATATATAACCCTAATTCTATAACCCTAATTCTAATCTTAACCCTAACCCTAAGAAAAACCCTAACTCTAACCATAATTCTAACCCTAACCCTAACTCTTATTGTAACTCTATCTCTAACCCTAACCCTAACTCTAGCTCTAACTCTAACTTGAACCCTAACTCTAATTTTAAACCCAACAGTAATTGTAACCCTAACCCTAATGCTAACCCAAACTTTAACTATAAGCCTATTGTTAACTCTAGAACTCTAATTCTAACTCTAATTTTAACCCTAACTCTAGCTCTAATTCTAATTCCAACAGAACTCAAATGCTAACTCTAACCCTTTAATTCTAACCCTAACCCTAAGCCTAGTCCTAACACTATCTCTAACCATATTTGTAACCCTAATCCTAACTTTATTTATAACCCTAACCCTAACCTTAATCCTAATCCTATCTCTAATTCCACACCTGACCCTTGTGTATACTAATATGTTAGCAAGAAACACTAATCTATTAAGAGAAAAAAGCATTAACTAACAAACATTAATATAACATATAAGAGAGACTAAAGAGGAACCCCTAATTAGGAATGTGAGCCAAATGAATGGACTCTCCCAATAGGAATTAGCTCTTTGCTTGGTAGATGAGTCTAAATGAAAGATTAGTATGTATGCTTTAGGGGCTTCAAGTTTGCTTCAATGGTGGAGATGGGTAATGGAAAATTGGTAGCTTTGTGAACTCTCAATTTGGCATTATAAGGGTATGGTTAAGGGCTTTGGCTTTTCAAACTAGCATTATAACTTTAACTCAAGGATTGTGATGAAATGGCTTGGGAGGGGATTCAATTTATAGGAAAAGGGCTTGAGGGATGGAGGGCTAAGATGCAAGGATGGGGAAAAGCTCATGGAGGGCTCAGATTGCATGAGAGGAGAGTACATGGATTGTGCTTACTTATAGCCAATCAGGCAGTGACACATGTTACAGGGTGAGTGGATGGAAGAAAGGGCAAGGATGAGTCAACAAAGGAGGCTCAAGGGATAATATCTTCATAAAGACCCTTCATAAATGGCTTGTAAAAGCAATGAATGGGCTTGTAAGAGTCTTTATGGTGTTGTAAGAGCATTGAAGGCTTAGTGGTTGGGATATTTTGGAGGGAGTTGAGATAGTTTACTTTGCTTGGCTTAGGAAAGTCTTAAGCTTGCTTAAGGAATGTGACAAGGTTAAGGGTGGGATTAGAGGTGATTTAGGATTAGACTAAGCTTGTTAGAGATATGCAAGTGGTTGGCATTCAATGAGGGTGGGTGAGTTAGTAGCTAAGCTTGGTTAGTATGTGTGGATGGGGTGGATTAGGCTAAAAAGGGGGTTTAGGGATAGGCTTAGGGTTAGGATAAATAAAGTTTATTTATCTCATAGGTTTGGTTTATGGAGATATTTATTAAAATATTTTTAATAAATATGAGAATTAATGTTTAACCTTAGTTAAATATTTTGAGTTGGGATTAGGGGTAGAAAATGATGGGATTAGCCTTTAATTGAAATTAAAGAAGGATTAGAAGATTTTGGAAGAGGTTAGTGATCTTAAGGAAATTGACCAAGTTTTGAGAAAAAAATTAATTAAATATTTATTTTGAGATTTTTGGTCAATTTACTAATTAAATAATTAATAAATAAGGAAATAATGTTTAAATAAGATTGAAACATTTTTGGGAGGGATTCTTTAATTAAATATTTTTAATTAAGATAAAGGGATTTAATGACATAAAAATAAATAAATAAATTAAATAAATAATTAATTAATAAATGATGATGTCATGAAGAACTTTTTTTTTTAGAAAATAAAAATACTTTATTTTCAAAGGGTTTTAGGTGTCTACATTTTGCCCCTCTTTGATGTGATGCTGCAAGTGGCATGGCATCAAAGATAAGAAAATAAGATGCCCAAGGCTAGAGCAGAAGAGGAGAGAATGGACTACGAGATGCCCCCTCAAGAAGGCAGTGAGAAGAGAAAGCGAGGCTTGACAACTTCTTGAAAAAATAAAAAATTCAGGATGAGTAAGGTGACTCAGATTGGCAAAGAGAAGGGGCTGAATTAGCTCAAACTTTTACTATGGGAGAATGATAAAGGGAGGTCAGAGGCACAAGAGGAAGTAACCTTAAGACTTCAGGGATTGCAGAGGATGAAGGAGCTGAGCACTATAAAAAGGAATCCAGGATAAGGAGATGGATGATGGGATGATAAAGTTGATGCAACAAGATTTCAAAGAGTCAGATTGGTGGAAGATGGGTTTTGGAGATCTCTAGGATTAGGATTATGGATCTCGAAAGGTGAGGCTTGGTGGATTGATTGGATTGGTGGATCCCTAAGACTAGGATTGTGGATCCCTAAAGAGATGAAGGAGATGAAGGAAATCCATTGAAGCTTTTTTGAGCAAGGGGATACTTCAAAGAGAAGTACCACCATGTAGTTGAGCACTAGATTTGCTATAGGACTGTTGGTGAATTGCCAAGGTTACCAAGAACATCAAGGCCTTTTCACCAACTATCTAGAGGACTGACAAACTGACTAAGAACAAACACTCAAGGATTTCCCCAACATCATACATGAATCCCAAAGGAAGCAGTGTGGAACCGACACTGGGTAACCCACAAGTAGAAAAGAAAAGAAAAACCAAAGACTTGATCAAGACTTAACATCCAGATTGCCCAATTCGTAGTATACCATTATATGGAATATTGTGACAACCTTGAGGAGGGAACAAAAAGATTGCTCAGAAAAGATACTTCAAGACCCAAAAGGGAAGATTCTAAATCAAAAGAAAGCGAACATCCAAAAGAGAACTGTTTGCCAACGGGATGGGTAGGATGAGGTACTAACAGACCAAGATCAGACATGAGGAAAGCTATATCCTACAAGGATATATCAGAGAGCACCTAAGCTGATGGATTTGAATGAGTGATGTGTCTGGCAAGTTGAACTAAGAGGATAACACTTTGGTGACAAGAGATCTAGCTAAAGGATGCATTGGAATAGCTAACCAAGGGTTGTGCGATGTCTGTAAGATGCTAATCAAGGAGGAATTGACATGAAAGCTGGATAGATATAATGGTACTAAGCTAGAGAGGATGTACAAGCTGACAGACCAAGATATGTTACAAATGTACAAAGTTGTTCATGTTTTGATTTTTTGAGATGGAAATTTTTGTGAAGGGTGGGATGGCTACAATAGTTGATAGGCAAATAGGTGGATGGTTTGCGAAAATCATAAGTAAAAATGGGGTTCTTTGTGTTCATGTGATAGGATACAAGCTAGGATACAAGATTATTTACAAGCTAGAATATGGTACAAGCTTTGGACAAGATTCGGATTTACAAGCTATGATACAAGGGATGATACCAGATTTACAAGGTATAATACAAGTTTTGGTACAAGATTTACAAGCCGACGTACAAGATTTACAAGCTGTATAGGAGGTGTGTACAAGCTCCATTAGATTTTGGATATTTGGTCGAAACACCAAGGGAACAAGAAGGTGTTTTATGGGATGGTGGGTGAATGGATGAGGGATAGGATAGTGATAGATAATGGATTAGTCTTAGTACAAAAGGCACCTGAATTACTAGGTTTTCACCAAAGTACCTATCCAAGGCACTTGAATTGCCAAGTTTTCACTATTGGATGCTTATTTCTCTTTACCATTTTTTTGTATTTTTCAAAAGCTGAGTATACCAAGGATCTTCAAGCATAGAACTTCTTGAGATGAATGATGTTAGTAGGATCATTCAAGAGTTCTCCTTCTGGTGTAGATAGCTGATAGGTTCTAGAGCCAAAGGATGTAGTGACAACAAAAGGACCAAGCCAGGTAGGTTCAAACTTGCCTTTCTTTCCTTGATCGGCTTGGACTTTCATATTTTCTTTGAGGACCATGTCACCTGGCTTAAAGTGTTGTGGGAGCACCTTCTTGTTGAAATTCCTTTTGAGATGATTTTGATAGACTTTGAGATGATCATAGGCTTATTGTCGCTTCTCATCTAAGAGATCTAGCTAGGTGAGCCGAGCTACTCTATATTCTTCATCTGATATTTGCCCTTGCAAAGATCTGTGCAAGGAGAGAAGTTCAACCTCTATAGGTAGTACCGCTTCAGCACCATAGACTAGGGAGTGTGGAGTTGTGCCGATGTATGTATGGAAGGAAGTTCAATAGGCCCATAGGGCTCAATTTATTTCTAGATGCCAATCACGGCTAGAATCATTGACAACTTTCTTTAGTATTTTGAGGAGGGTTTTGTTAGTTGCCTCTGCCTGGCCATTACCTTGTGGAAAATATGGTCTAGAAAAGTGGTGATGGATGAAGAGGGAAGTGCATAATTCTTCCATGTTGAGATTTTCAAAGTTACCTCCGTGGTCAGTGAAGATGGTGGATAGGATGTCGAAGCGGCAAACAATGTGGTACAAGATGAACTTGGAGACCTGAACTCATGTAGCTGAGACTAGGGGGACTGCTTCCACCCATTTAGTGAAATAGTCTGTAGCTGTTATTATCCACTTATGTCCATCTGATGAGAGAGGTGTGATAGTTCCAACTAGATCAAGGCCCCAACAAGCAAAAGGCTAAGGTGGTGCAATAGGCTATAGATCTTGTGTTTGAGTGTGCACAAAATTTGCATGTTGCTGACATGGGAGACACTTTCTGACAAAGTCATAGGAATCTTCTTCAGTGGTAGGAAAATAGTAGCCTGCGTTAAGGATTTTTCGTGCTAGGACAATACCACTTGTGTGGGCACCGCAAAGTCCAGAGTGTACTTCTTTTAATGCCATTACGTCCTCATTTTCATCTAAACATCGAGAGAGAGTATCATGATAACCCTGACGATATAGGGTATTGGCTATGATAACATAGCGAGATGATTTTCGGATGATGTTTTGGCATTGGGTATGTGTGAGGTGAGGGGATATGATACCATCATTAAGGTAAGCGTGAATCTCATGGTACTAAGGGGATTGGGGACCAACCAAGATACAAACATAGTTTGAGTCATCATTCGCATAGGCAGGTGTGAGGAGCTACTCAACTAAAAACTCATATTGTGTAGTTGCTTGGGGAATTTCCAAGAGTGAGCTGATAGTAGCCATGGCATCCGCTGCTTTGTTCTGTATTCGAGGCACTTGTGTAAACTGAAGCTTTGTAAAATGCTTGGTTAGCTGATCAACTAGCTCTTTGTAGGGTAATAGCTTTTCATCTTTGGTTTGATATTTGATGAGGACTTGCTTGATGATGAGCTGAGACTCGCCAAAGATTTGTAACTCAGTAATGTTCCATTCTATGGCTATCTTTAATCCTGCTATGAGAGCCTCATATTTAGCTATATTGTTGGTGCTAGAGAATTGTAGCTTGAAGGCTTTTGGAATGTAATCACCTTGAGGTGTGACCAAAAATATTCCTGCCCCTGATCCATGAGATGTGTATGAGCCATCAAACTAAAGTTTCCATGGGGGTTGCTCTTCAATTAGATAGATATGCTAATTTGGAAATTCTGTGATCAAAGGATATGCATCTATTAGAGGTGCATCAGCTAGGTGATCTACTATAGGTTGCCCTTTGATTTCCTTTTTGTCCACATACTGGATGTCAAATTCGCTAAGGAGCATAACCCATTTGGCCAAATGGACTATAAGTGTTGTTCTAGAGAGCATATACTTGAGAGGGTCAATCTTGGAGACTAGTTGGATGATATGACTTAACATGTAGTGGTGAAGCTTTTGAGTTGAGAAAACAACTACCAAACAAGCTTTTTCCATAGGAGTATAATTGAGTTCATAACCAACTAGGGTTCTACTAATGTAGAAGATGGCTCTTTCTCTGCCATAGTCATCAAGCTATGCTAGAAGTGCCCTTAGAGCAATAGATGTTGCTGATATGTACAAAATCAGGGGATGACTAGGAACTTGTGGAACCAAGATAGGGGGATTGGTGAGATATTGCTTGAGCTGATCGAAGTTGCATTGACATAATGGATCCCACTTGAAGTTTTCATCCTTCTTCAGTAAATGTGTAAATGGTGTACACTTATCTGCAAGCTGGGCGATGAAGCGCTGAATGGATTGAAGCTTTCCTTAAAAAGAGCAAAGTTGTCATAGTTTTTGAGGAGGAGGCATGTCTAAGATAGCCTTGACCTTCTTGGGGTCGATCTCTATACCTCATTTAGAAACTATAAAGCCTAGAAGCTTACTAGATGTGACCCCAAAGACACACTTCTTGGGATTCAGCATGAGATCATATTTGGCTAACCTATCAAAGACTTTCTCCAAGTTAGCAAGATGATCCATGAAGGTGTAAGATTTAACCAAGATATCATCCACATAATCTTCCAAAATTCTATGGATGAGATCATGAAAAATGGTTGTCAAGCTCTTTTATAGGTAGCCCCAGCATTCTTTAGGCCAAAAGGCATCATGTTGTAACAAAAGGTTCCCCAAGGGGTAGTGAATGTTGTCTTATGCTGATCCTCTTATGCAATCTTGATTTGATTGTACCTAAAAAATCCATCCATGAGGGACAAAATTTCATGTCTAGCTATAAGATCTACAATCATATCTATGTTGGGCAAGGGAAAGTCATCTTTTGGACAAGCTTTGTTAAGATCTCTGAAATTAGTGCAGATTTTGATGTCACCAAAAGGTTTAGTGATGGGGACCATGTTGGAGATCCACTTTGAGTTTTTGATAGGCCGAATAACTTTAGCAGCTAACATTCTTTCTAATTCAGCTTTGACCAGTAATGCCACCTTGGGGTGCATTTTTTTAAGCTTTTGTCTGATGGGCTCGATCTTTGGATCGACTACAAGATGATGAACTACAAGCTTTGGGTCAAGTCCTGGCATGTCTTTATATGACCATGCAAATTGGCCAGTGTTCTCTCTTAAGACCTCAAAGAGAAGGTCAACTTGGTTTTGTGATAGGGATGCAACAATGTGAACAAGTCTAGGAATGTGTAAAGAACTGATGTTGACTTCTCTAGTATCCTCAATTAGAATAGAAGACACCTCTGGTCGATTATCTTGAGGAGGCAATGCTAAATTCTCATGTTCTGCTTGTGACTTTGGATGTTCTTGCTGAGGGGTTCTCTTCACTGCCTAATCTAGTCTCAGATTCACCTTAGTTCCAATTTTGGGTGTATCAAAACTAGATTGGGGATTTTCTCCAAAATATCCCTTGGGATCTAGCTTATAGATATAGGCAGAATCAGGCTTTGTTTTCTTGTGAGGTGTTTCAGCTCCCATGAATCTTAGAAGTGCTTCCTCTGATGCGAACTCATCAATGTGTATGATGCTTGGTTGGTCCCAATCTATGAGTTGTGGATGGGCGAGCGGTAGGTCAATGAAATGGATGGATAGTTCTTGGAGAACAAAGTCTTCAAGGAAGATTTGGTCTGGGATATTGTTGTAGGCTCTCTTTTCAACTTCCTCAAGAATGTCTTTGATTTTGACAAGGTCACGGTGAATGTTCGAAAAAGCGTGACTGTTCATATTGGTGCCCCTAATTGTGGGCATGCCAAAGCCAAGACCTGACTTTGATTCCCACTTGTGTGCATCGATGGGGCAGTACATGCCTCTTTCTTCTGGTCCTAGAGCACCACCTTGATAGTTCCATTTGTTAGTGATGAGCTTATGTTCTTGGGGATACTGCTAGCTAAAGTGATCAAGGCGTTCTTGATTTCTTGGAGGTGCATCCTTATGTAACCATTTTTTTATATCTAGAGTGAGCTCCTCAAGAAGAGGGATTTTTGAGGATACAAAGGTTGTTGGGCCAAATTGTTTGTATCTCTCAGAGGTGGAATCTCCTTAGCTTTGTGATATGTCGGTCATCCATGGGCATGTGGATCAAGTGGGAGTGCCCCGACAACAAATGCATCTAATAGACTATACTCTCCACAGCCTTTGTTATTGATCTTCACGGTAGATAGGGTGGAGGTGAGGATGGTTTCTCGGTCATTACAACATCTCTGAATGATATCTACTAACAATTCCAACACTAATAGAATTTGAACTAATTCGTACACATGCCACTCTAAAAACCATAAAACTATTATAATTTCATCTTTAATAGCAATGTAAATCACCTTATATAGGATTAACATGAATGTTCCAAACTCATTTAGGTAGTTGAAGAGCTCTAACTAATAAGTTGCTCTTTTTGCAAGAAATTATCAAAAAGTTATCAATGACAACTAATGGATGGAGAACCATCGGGTAAACTAATGCAATTTTTATACCTAGCTTCTTCCATGGAAAGTTTATTTATTTCCCCTTCAACCTACACATCATCAATCTTATTTACCAAAAAGATCATCAACATGAATTTCAAAGAATCAAATTAAAAATGGATTAGTACAATTATGATGTCTGTAGCTCCCTTTATATCGTCTAGCCTATAAGACATCTCTTAATCATGCTTTTCCAACACATAGAATAGAAAATGCAAGTTCTTACTTAAGAACTCTATTATGGCTAAAGAAAGAATAGAGGTATGTGTAGGATCATGGTCAACCAAAATATTCTCTTAAATGGCAATAAAAAATTAGAAAATCAGGGTTATGTCAACTTGACGTGCAATTTTCTACTTGTTATTAACTTTATATCAAAAAGTTGAGAGAAAAGAATCTTTAGCAAATTGAATCTAGTTTCTAAACTACTAGGACTTATCTAAAAAAAATAAAAATTGATTGGTCAAAATTTTGAATTTTAATGCAATATTACAAAAATTTAAGAACAAAAATAAGAAGTAGACATATGTCTCACCACCTTAATCAAAATCAACTGATAATATTTTTTAATAATATTCTAGATATAAGTAGTAGACTCATGTTCGGATGTGACACATATTTTTGGGTATTTTTATTCTAGATAAATAATTAATAATTAAATTTTGACTTTAGTATTTTTGGAAAAAAAAAATCTCATGTCTGACCACCTTAACTAATTCAAAACTCTACAAAATTCAATTTTTCATTTCTTTTCCTTATAGTAAAAGAAACATAAAATGAGATGCATCTTTTGGATTTAAAAAATGTAGTACCATTTGAAAGTTATAGTTGTCTTTCAAGTACTGTGTTAGTCAACACTTTATACATAACTCCATTAGAAAATAAGTAATAATTGCTTACTAAACTCATAATTTGAGAAACCTTACATTTATGGAAAGATAAGAACATTCTTAAGAAACCCTTTTCATTTCATCAAATTTTGGTGAAGAAAAAGTTGTCAACTATGTGTTTGAATTTAAAATCACATAAAAATATGCCAAAAGCACATTTTTAGGATTTTTTAAAGTTGACTATATAGGTTTGGTATCAAAAGATATAGTAGACCTTATAAAGATATTAATTGTTTTCATTTAGTATTAGGGTGGGTGGGAAAAAAGTTGGAATATATTCTAAAATGGTTTGAGATATTTTAGAACTAAAGATTTTTTAGATCACCACTTTTTGGCACACCATGATCCTGCACATACCCATAGATTAGGAAATTGAGGAGCCTAAAAGGGTAGTGATTGATACAGGAATCAATACATATACAATGAGAAAGGAGGATAAAACTCATTCAAAATTTAAAATGTTGGTTGCATATTATTCAAATTGGGTTTCATAGATGAAAAATATAGACCGAGAGATACATAAAATTAGAATTTCGTTGAAAATTAATTTTCATGTTAGCAAAAACATGTAGTTTTTGTGAAAAAATATGACCCTAAGCCATGTCTTAATTCTAGAGGAGTTTTTTCAAGAATATAAGTGGGAGCCAACAATAACATAAAAAGCTACAGGTTCATTTCTAGTTCTCGAGTTTTCATTGTAATGGAAATAATGATAAACTAAACAGTCTACTTAAAATTAAAGAACTAGAAGGAACACCAATACTATGAATTTCATGGTGTTTTGTATTTAGTTTATATCCTTACTATCATTCTTAGTCATGGTGTTTCACATCAAAAAAATAGAACTTTGAGTTTATAAAATTGTTGGGCAAGCATTTATCACTATCTCTTGGTTATCATTTTCAAAATTTCTATACGTTGCCAATATATTTCCTATGATAGTGTGATGGGTTAGTGTTCTTAATTAAACATGACAAGTGTTTGACAATATTTCTTCAGATAAAGTTTCTATAGGATAAGCCTAAAAATCAAAGTCTACATATTTGTTGAAGTTAGAACTAGTAGGGGTTCTTACATCTATTAGTAAACTTGTCCTAGATTTTTATATATAGGTAATACTTCTAAATATGTGGCCTATGTTCAATCCCTTGAAAGGAAAAGCCAAATGTAAGAATATATTTGTTAAGTACAAATTTGAAATGGATACTAAAATGCATTCAACTTAGACTTATATAAAGAAGGATCCTTTGTTGAAAAGTGCTACTGGTCCATACCATATGATATGACATTGTAATTTATAATGTATACTCACTTTGCAAGATTCTAGCTGCTATTATCAATTATGCATATACTAAAATTAAAATAGGAATAAATTTTTTGAACTACTAGGAATTTTGGGAAATGGAACATGCAAAAAATATCAAATCCCCAAGTTAATTAGTTTGATAATAAGCTATAAGAATTCTCTTGATATCTTTACCTAAATAGCATCCAACTGAATATTGACCATAAGTAAGCATGGGAGGAACTCTAAGTTTTATTTTTCCTCCTACACATTGGTACAATGATAAAAGGTTGATGGAATGTCTTTAATCTTAAAAATGTATTATGTTTAAATGCAACACTATCCACACAAGGATGAAAACAAAATGAATGAAACTAAGTACCTACTAGCTAGCATAGGTGGAACTCCATCACCACCTAAGATGCCCTGTTCCTTTCGAAGGATTATCTATTTTAAAAAAACTAAGGGAGGCCAAATTATACTGTAATCTATGATAAGATTATAAAATCAAATTAGCATAAAGTGATTTATGTCTTAGCATTTATCATTCACATGCATGTGTAAGAGTGCTAATGTGTAAAATTTGTGTCCCTCTCAACTATGACATTAGTAGGTAACTCTTTTCCTTTTAATGAAATAATAGATTTATGCCTTAAAACACATTTCAATTGAGAATTCAAATAGGTATGTGGATGCTAATGTGGGATTCTATAGTACAAAATTTCCCAGATGCGTGAGATATTTATTTGCACATTAAGGCAAATCAAACAACATCATATTATGTCTCTCATCTTGTTAAAACATATTATTTTAGAATTATAATATATATTATTGTTTAATAGTATGTCCAGTTCACAAGTAAAGATGTATTCTCAATTGACCAGTTGTCAACTTTTATAATATCTTGAAAATCCATGACTGAAGCATCGTGATTAAGTTCCTCAAGTAACACCCTTGCACTTTCTTCACTGCATGTTCACATAGACCTGATTGAATGCTAGATAGTGAGAAATGTCATTATTGGTGGGTAGACAAGAAATCCATACCAGAAAAGCTTGATCACAAGTATGTCTATCATTCTATGAGAATATCACAAATAGTAAACAATTACTGAACAAAAAACTTAAACATGTGCCTTAAAAAAACCTATTCTTTGAAGACAAATGGAAACATGCTATGCCTATTTAAGATTTGAAGAAATGGAAGGAAGTATTTCATTTACTACAATTACAACAAATCGTAGTATAGCACACCATTATTGTGAGAAAAGTTGAAACAAATTGCATGCCTTCCCTACACCTACTCATAAGATGAGTGCTCTATTTCTCTTGTAGCTACTATAAAAAATTGTACCATCCTAAAATCTTCCAATGTCATGAATATATAGAATAATACTATTGTTAAGTCAGGACATTGCAATGGCAAACAAAATTTACCTCTATGAATGCAAGTTTCTTATTTAAGATGACATAAATGAAAATACATAGTGAAATTCATTGTATTGGTGTTCCTTCTAGTTCTCTAATTTGAAGTAGACTACTTAGTTTATCATTAATTCCCTTACCATGAAAACAAGAGAACCAAAAATGAACCTTTATCTTTTTATGTTATTGTTGGCTCCCATTTATATTTTTGAAGCAGAATCCTTTAGAATCAAGACACATCTCAAGGTCATATTTTTTCATGAAAACTACATGATTTTTGCTAACATAAATATTAATTTTCAATGAAATGTTGATGTAATGTGTCTCTTAGTCTATATTTTTAATCTATAAAACCCAATTTGATAATATGCAACTAGCATTTTAAAGTTTGAATGAATTTTAGCCTCCTTTCTAATTGCATGTGTTGAAGTTTGAAGCGAAAGAATGAATAGAGTATGAAATTAAGGAGCCTAAAAGGGTAGTGATTGATGAAGGAATGGACATAGAAATCTCTCTCAAAGAAAAGAAACTAGTGGTTGGTGAGGAAGATATCCTTGGTATGTTAGTTTGAGCTTCACTTCGTTTCGAGAATACTTTAATATTCTCTACTTAACAAGGCCAACCACGTGAAGGTGGAAGCTCATCTGGCCTCACTCCCTCCCCCTAACATCAATCTAAATTTCCTATTATCATCTAATTACATACTTTATTCATTCATTCATCCATTTATGAGCTATAACATTCAATCAATACAATCACATAACATTCATTAATATGATATAAAATCCATTAATACACAATACTAATCAAGACTTCATTAACACATAAAAATATTAATTAACATGAAATAAAAAATAAATATTAAGATACAACATTTAGAGATAATTACCTAAACAACATTCTTTCATTATCCAACAAAGTTTATCAAAGAACATTTTAAATTTTTTTTTTTTTTTTCTTAGCTCTCTTAAGAAAAAGGCCGATAGGAGCATCAATATCTTCCTTATTCTCCTTCTCTTGTACCACATGTAATGTCAAATTATGATGTGTCCTCCTATTTTGAGGAGCAGTAGGTTGTTGCACTAAAGGGGGCTCTATTGCAAGAACAAGTAAATGGGTTAAATTGCCATACTCTTTTTCTTTTTTTAACTGTTACAAGTATTTAATTAACTAGTACAACATAACATTCATTTTTATTACCTGAAAATTCCACATCATTTAAAATAACATTTAGAGATGCCACCACACCAACATGTTGAACACTTGGAACATGCTCTGCTCCTTCACCATGATGTTCAACATGCTCTAAAATATTCAAAAAGAGGTTACACATCAAATTGCAATTGAAGATTTTAAATTGTATTCATAATTGTGTAATTAATTTCCAATACCAAATGAATACCTCCACCACTATGATGACATCATGGCATTCATCATGCATAGGTTCTATGATAGGATATGAAGTTTATAGTGAAATGTTATGCACATTGTTATGTAGTCAATTTATGTTCAAAACTAACAGGAAAAATGAAATTCCTTAACTATTCAATTTGATTTACTTTTCATTTGACCAATTTACATATGTATCATTTGGTTCATCATATTCTTGGGATGGCTTTTAGATTCTTAGTGTAGGCATGCAGCCACGATTTCATATCCTTCCTTCATGACAATTTTTTTAATCTTCATCCATGAGCTCTACATTGAATTCCATAATTTTTGCTTAATATTGTCAGTTTTGCATATATGATTTCATTAAAAAAAAATACATTTGCAAAATTATATAAAAAAATTTAAATGAAATTCCATTTTTGCTACTTACAAGTTGAGATTGGAGATTCATATAGCCACCAGAGCTAAGTTTGTGTTGGCCAACCTTTTCTAGTCTTTCTTTTGTAGCCACTGATGTGTCCTATAGTCTATGAATAGTTTGAAACATTTTAGATTATATATATTTACAAAGATCACTAATTAGTCCATGATTACATTATACTTAATACTATCATGGCATGCCTTCTTTTTCCCTATTATGGTTCATTTCCTTTATTATCATGTAGCCTTTTCTCTTTTGCATCTTCTATTATTTCCTTCTACTCCATCAGTGGAATCATAGGAGGATAGTTGTACTCTGGGCTCTCCTTTAGACCTCTTCTATATTGGTCCCTCATAGTCTTTATATGTTTTGGTGCTCTTTGGAGAAGTAGGGAAGTGTCAACAATATTTTTTTCCAAAAAGGTCCTTAAAAGATGTAATGAGATAAATTTTTATTTTAGGACCCTAGTCATTATGCCTTAAAATTTTTCTTTTTCTTTTAGATCAATAACTTTATTATAGTATAATAAATGGAAGAAAATAAAAATATTGTAGCAATGATATGAAACTACATACCTTTTACATATGGTTGGTCCAAATAGCCTCAATGTCATATCAAAACGATGATTAAAGAAAACAATATTTTCTACAAAAACATGATGGGATTATCAATCCAAAATGAGTTATGTATAAGTAAGCTACAATTACACTATAAATAATAAAATTTCTAAAGCACTTCGAGCTTTTGTAATTTTAATGGAAACATAGTTTTCTAGTTTAGCAATAATGTCCTTGCAAATAACTAGTACTCACCACATAGACTATTACTGGAAATGGATTGGCTTTAGTCGTACTAGTCTCTATTTCTCTATCAACTAAAGATCTATCTAGTAGTGCACAAAAGAGGTACATGAGTATAAAATCCACCCAACAAGAAAAGTAATGCATGATTAGCACATTACAAAATATAGCAAAACAAGGTTTTACTAGTTATATTTGGTATAGTTGAGGATGTTTGCATGCTCCTTGTTGTCAAAAATGAACTTAGTAATATCAGAGTGATGACCAAAGGAGGCATCCACACTTCATCATGAGTTAAATAATACAATATTATTTGCAAAGACATTTGCAATGGATAAAGATCAAATTGGATACTAGCTAGAAGCATCTGGAAATGAAAGTTAAGTGTGGAAGGGTATTGCTAAGATAATCATCTCATGTTTGCAAAATTCTCCATATTTTCCTAGTTCTTTTTTTTTTTATAGCATGGAGTTTCAAGAAAGAATGGTTTATATTTTAGTGCAAATATTGGAATCCAAGGAGTTCAAGTCAATTAATTTCAAATGTCAAAAGATGGATTCACAAGTTATGTCTAGAACATGAATATTAGTTTTGGTTTGAAACAATTCAAATATCCTATGGTTCATGTTAGATATATCTTGGTTCATGGTTGCATTAAATGAGCTAGTTTTGGGCTTGGTTCTTTTGGAGAGATCAACCATATTGATGGACACTAAAAGCGAAGTTAATAGATCTAACTTTTTTAGAATGTTTGCTTCTTCATCTTCTATAGTAGATATGGTATTTCCAACATGTAATTCTTTGTTGATGTTTCTTTTTCAACCAATATTTTAAATGGAAATGTGAATAATGACAAGAATATATCAAAGGATGATGCTAGGGAGTTCATCACATTCCTACAAAATAAGTTGTTTATTCTTGGGCTTCCTAGAATGACATACAATTAATGTTTCTATTATATGATCCCATGTCTACTTCATTTTAAATTTATTAGGCCAATCTAAGAGGCTGAAAATGACTTCTCACATGTTGAGGTAATGATTGGGTCTTTGATTATGTTCTTTTATGTTATGCATCTTAGAATTTTTTTGGTGAATGAAAGATTTTTTTCCTAGATATGATTGGTTGTGGCATTGATTGTAAGGATGTTATAACTTATAACAATCCTATAGAAGCAAAAACCATACCCATACCATTAGAAATTATTTCAAATTGCTTAGATTTGACTTACCCAATGACAATGCATTTCTTTCTAAAGATCCAAGACACTATTTGATTTGTAGTCAGAAATTGTCTTGAGATCAAATTGGATAGAGATCAAATGGAATACTATTTGACTAGCTAGAATTAGTAGGCATGAATGTCTAATTAAATACCAGACTTTGCTAAGGAACTAGAATGTGCAAGGCATATTACAATGTCTGGAAACCCTAAGTCAAGTTTAGTAGATTACAATTGATTTAACTAGTGTAATATTGCAATTACATGGATTTGATAACAGTAAATAAGTTCTTATTTGAACTCAATGGTCATAACACTCTCACCTTTCATAGTCAAGCACAACCTAAACTAATTCAGAAAGAGACCCAAGTATGGAATAACACTCAGTCATAACTAAATATGCCTTAAATAAACACAATGGTGTAATAATATTATAATTTTTAGTAATATTGTAAAGAGAAATTGTTACTTACATGAAGGTTGTGCGCTACAACCCTCACCATGTTCACCACGCACTCTCACAACTATCACAAATTGTTGTAGAAGAACACACAATATTTTAGATCATTATGCATAAGATACTATAAAATATAAACATTTATTGAACTTCTATCATTACTTGAGATTAATTACTGCTTACCTTCAAAGATTCGACTCTATGGACCAATTATTCTTTCAGTGCCTCTACCTCCTCACTTGTATCACTCTCAATCATAATGTTAAGAATTTCATCACTGTATATTTGTATGGGTTACTGGGCCATGAAAAACACTAAGGGTGATGTCATCTAAAAATGATGTTCATTTTTTGATCACATTTGATCTGCTATCATTTTAGCTTTTCCCTAATAATAAGTATCAACTTGTGACATAAATATCAGTAAAATTCCATCAAAATAACTCCAAAGCCATAAAGAAAAGAACATAATAATATGACATTTATTTCTATATAACTTGAAAAATTTACAATAATTAAGGTTTACCTTTGCTTAGGAAGGTGTACCAAATGGTGGATCCCTACCTTTGGGTGGTGGTCTATCCAAGTTTCCCTATGAAAAATATTAGTAATTATTAGCAATCAGTAGTGAAATTAAAGTAATTACCTGCTATTAATTGGAGGCAATTGGTTTAAATGCTATAATTACCTGTCCCATCATAGGGAATTTTTTTGTACCTACATAATTCAAATTATAATCTATTAGAAGCACTTCCCCTACACTTATTGATTTTATTATACATACAAAAACATGATTTCCCTCCTGTACCTTGAATATACAATTTGGCCTCTTTTTGGTTGACACAGGTTAAGAACTATTTATAAATCCTACAATATTCCCTATTGCTTTTGGGCCTCTATCAATATACATAGCAAACCTTCTACTTTGATTATATTCTTTGCATTGTATATAGTTTGGTGACAATGTATACCTACACATACTTTGTATATATTGTAGAATCCACATCCAATTGTTGTAATTGTAACAAGATCCTACATACTCCATCAATTCAACAACTTTATTGTAGTAGACCTTTATGTCATCTATTTAAAATAGCCCCAAAACATGTAATGAAGATGGATCTATGTGATATATCCTTTCATTAACAAAAAAATCAGTGTTAACTAGAGGTATTTCCTTGGGTACAGATTGTTTTTTAAGATGTGTGTACCTTAAGGGAACCTTCATATCACCTTTGCTCTCATTATCATCAGAACATGATCCCCCCTCACCAAGAAAAAATTGAATTCATTTATTAAATTTTCTTGTAGTCTTTTGTCCTCTAGTTGACGTCCCTATTTTAGACCTACTAGATGTCTCACTTTGTCTTCTATTCTCACATTTTCCTCACTTGAGGAAGATAGATCAGATAAATACCTATTTAGTGATACCTACAGTTCATAAAATGAGAGACATACTAGGACTAAAGTTGATGTTAATGGTAAATAGAAGATATAATTCAAATAAAAATATATATCTATAGGGCCTATTGAATTATACCTATCGATCCATGTAACTATGCAAGATTCTGGTCAAAGGCATTGAATAGCCTACATATGTAAATCATTTTATCTTTAGTTAGCAAAAAATTTGGTCTAATTAATGTGTATATCTACAAAAATATTGGAAATATTATACTTAATATTTATATCTACACATATGGTTTTGAAAGAAAATGTTGATCACCTCTCTCATAAAGTTCACCCATATTATACATTTGAATAAAAAAATTTCAGTTTACAATGCTCTATATACTAAAATTTTTGTAGAAGACAATAATTACATGTTGCATTCATCAAAATCATTCTATAATTTATAATTTCTTACCTCAACTTTATTTGTGGTAGCTATGAAATATCATTGTACATACTCCATGATAGTATAGTTCAACACATAATAACTTAATTATAAAAACATACAAGTCAAACAAATTTCTATAAATAAATCATGACTCCATCATACTTGACATTGATCATACCTTGACAAACATTTCATTGATCATGTCATTGATCATCATCTTCATCTATGTCATCATCATCATCACAATCATCATAGTTTTCTCTTTCATCATTGTCATCACCCCCACCATCTTCATCACCATCATCATCATCTTTATCACCATTATCATGACCATCATCACCTCAATTATCACTGTCTTCATGAGCATGATCATGATCATGATCATCATCATCATCATCATCCTCATCAACATCACCAAAATTCTTATCATCTTCTTCTTCTTCATCATTGTGTAATAGTCATTTGTGATCATCATTTACTTCATCTTTTGATTCTTTAGTATCTTCTTCTTCCATCACATTATACTTTACTGACCTTCCTCTTGGATCATGTCTAACTACAAATGACCAACCTAGTTTGTGTAGGATACCAAAGTAAAAAAATTTCTCGTATTATCTTGGAAGAACATAGGGCTCATCTCCAACTAGCTCAAATGACCTTGTATTAATCATTGTAAATCCACTATCATGTTTAATAACAACCCTATCATGATCATTTTGATTGAGTTGTAGCCTATACCATTTGATAACAAATAGAAATAATTTGGATGATTTAAATTTGCACTCAAGTATATCATCCAACATGTCATTTCTAGATGAAATATTGGTGAGCACAAAGATTGTACTTATCCTAGAATCACTTGTTTTCTTCATTTCATTTGAACTTTTTTATGCAAAATTTATGTCCATGGTTGTACATAGCTTTGTGGTGTTTGATCTGTAATAATTCAAACATGTCAAGATTATTTTCATCAATTTGTTAATTTATATTAAACTTATGGGTCATGTTTAATAATATTTTGCGTACATTTCTATCTTGTATGCCATATATTATGATGAACTTCTTTAACCAATGATAAAAAACTGTCCAATGTTAATGAGTGACCATTTTTTTGAGACTATTGAATCTATACCATCATCCGATCAAGATTGTTTACAATATTCAAATGTAGTGCATCCCACTTATGACCAAATATAAAGAAAATAACTAGACTACTTAGAAAAAACTTATATTGATGATGGATAAGAATTAATTAATTACATAAAATAACTTATTATTACCTCTATCTCTCCTTAATCTACCTTTCCCTGTCAGGTACTCCCCTTTGAATTTATTAATAGAGTTGGGATCCTAAATGCGATCTACATAGATATTTGTTGCAAACTCTGGAAGATATTAACTAATGTGCACCATATATCCCTCTACCATAGAACCCTTAGGAGGTTCTCTTTGTCAAATTAAGCCTTTCATAAATTTCAAGTGCCTCTCAACCATCCATATTGACCTAGTTTGTACAGGTCCACACAATTCAATCTTCTCAACTTGATCTATGAGGTAGTATTCTTGAGCATTGAAAAAAGTTGAAGGTAGACACTTTTTCATTTCACACATAAGCTATAAAATTTTTCTCTTCCAATATTTTATATCTTTTTTATCAATTTTTTTAGATGATAACCACCTAAAAGAGATTCAACACTCAACAACATATAAACGAGATTTGAGATAAAATTATACAGTAGATTACATAAAACATAAAGTAAGTCATAAATATAATATATGTGTAACAAACCTAAGAAATAACACTTCTAACCTCATGTATTTTCCAACATCATATATAACTTGGGTATGTGTAGGATCATGGTGTGCCAAAAAGTGGCGATGTGAAAAAAAAAAGTTTGAAGACGTCTAAAAGTGCTTCAAAATCTGCTTTGATTTCTTTTCACCTTTCTAGGTACCAAAACTAGAAAGTAAAGCCAAAGCCTTATCGGATATCCGATATGAGATCAAATATCCGATCTCATATTGGATATCTGATTTGAGATCAGATATCCGATGTCATATCGGATATCCAATACTAGTGGCACAAACACATTGGAGGGAAAAAAAAAAATTTGGAGGAAAAAATGAATTTGTGAGTTATATGACTAATTTGAGCTATGAAATATGTAAAGATATAATATATATTCCATAAATATATTATATGACTAATTAATGAGTTATGACTAATCTATATATATATATATATATATATATATATATATATATATATATATATATATATATATATATATATATATATATATATATATATATGAAATTAAATTAAATTATATTATTATTATTTCATATAATAACATAACTATTAATATATAATAATATATTATGTTATTATTATAATTATAATCTATAAATATAATATATATTATTATATTATATTATAATTATTTTTACTATATTTCTATTAAATATAATAACATAATATATATATATATATATATATATATATATATATGTTATTGATATATTATTATTATTATGACCTATGTTATTAATATATAATAATATATTATGTTATTATTATTATAATCTATAAATATAATATATATATTAATATATATATATATATATATATATATATGTGTGATTATTATACTATATTATTATTATTTTTACTATATTATTTCTATTAGAATTGTTTATATGGATTGAATGGGGTCATAGCTCATTTGACACATTCCATGACGACATATATCCATAGGGGTCTTGGGAGCCCTAGGGACATATTAGAATAATTTATATAGGTCGAAGGGGGTTATAGGATGATCTATGATCCCTTTCAACACATTCCATGATGACATACTTCTCTAGGGGTCCTATGACCCCTAGGGACATATTATAATTGTTTATATGGGTCAGAGAGGCTCATAGGATGACCTATGACCCCTTTCCACAAATTTCTTGATGAAAAATGTCCATAGAGGTCTTAGGACCCCTAGGGACATATTAGAATTGTTTATATGGGTTGAAGGGGGTCATAAGATGACCTATGACCCCTTTCAAAATATTTCATGATGACATATGTCTCTAGGGGTCCAAGAACCCATAGGGACATATTAGAATTGTTTATATGGGTCGAAGGGGGTCACAGAATGACCTATGACCCCTTTCGACACATTCCATCATAACATATGTTCCTAGGGGTCCTAGGACCCTTAGGGACATATTAGAATCATTCATATGGGTCAAAGGGGGTCATAGGTCCCATCGACCCATTAAATGATTACATATGTCCCTAGGGATCCTAGGACCCCTAGGGACATATTAGAATTGTTCTTATGGGTCCAAGGAGGTCATAGGTTGACCTATGACCCCCTTTGACCCATTACATGATGACATATGTCCCTAGCGATCTTAGGACCCCTAGGGACATATTAGAATCATTCTTATGGGTAAAAGGGGGTCATAAGGTGTCCTATGACCCTTTTCGACCCATTACATGATGACATATGTCCCTAAGGGTCCTAAGGCCCCTAAGGACATATTAGAATGCTTCATATGGGTCGAAGGGGGTCATAGGTTGACTTATGACCCCTTTTGACCTATTAAATGATGACATATGGCCCTAGGGGTCCTAGGACCCCTATGGACATATTAGAATCATTTGTATGAGTCAAAGGGGGTCTAGGTTACTATGATATCCTTTGACCCATTAAATGATGACATATATTAGAATGCTTCATATGGGTCGAAGGGGGTCATAGGTTGACCTATGATCTCCTTTGACCCATTACATGATGACATATGTCCCTATGAGTCCTAGGACCCCTAGGGACATATTAGAATCATTCTTCTAAGTCCAAGGGGGTCATAGGTTGACCTATGACGCCCTTCAACCCATTACATGATGAAATATTTCTCTAGCAGTCTTAGGACCCCTAGGGACATATTAGAATCATTCTTATGGGTCAAAGGTGGTCATAGGTTGACCTATGACCCCCTTTGACCCATTACATGATGACATATGTCCTTAGGGGTTCTAGGACCCCTAGGGACATATTAGAATGGTTCTTATGGGTCAAAGGGGGTCATAAGTTGACCTATGATCCCCTTCAACACATTACATGGTGACATATGTCCCTAGGGGTCCTAGGACTCCTAGGGACATATTGAAATCATTCTTATGGATCAAAGTGGGTCATAGGTTGACCTATGACCCCCTGCGACCCATTTCATGGCAACATATGTGCTTAGGGGTCCTAGGACCCCTAGGGACATATTAGAATCATTCTTATGGATCAACCTATGACTCCCTTCAACTCATTATATGATGACATCTAGGACCCCTAAGGACATATTAGAATCATTCTTATGGGTCAAAGGGGTCCATAGGATGACCTATGATCCCCTTTGACCCATTACATGATGACATATGTCCCTAGGAATCCTAGAGACATATTAAGATCATTCTTATGGGTTAAGGGGTGTCATAGGGTGACCTATGACCCCCTTCAACCCATTACATGACGACATATGTCCCTAGGGGTGCTAGGACCCCTAAGGACATATTAGAATCATTCTTATGGGTCAAAGGGGGTCATAAGGTGACCTATGAACCCCTTCGACACATTACATGATGACATATGTCTCTAGGGGTCATAGGGACATATTAGAATCATTTTTATGGATGAAATGGGGTCATAGGGTGACCTATGATGTTTTTCGACCCATTACATGATGACATATTAGAATGTTTCATATGGGTCAAATGAGGACATAGGTTGACCTATGACCCCTTTCGAACCATTGCATGATGACATATGTCCCTAGGGGTCCTAGGAACCCTAGGGACATATTAGAATCATTCTTCTGGGTCAAAGGAGGTCATCGAGTGACCTATGATTGCCTTTGACCCATAACATGTCAACATTATATTTAATAATTATAATATATTTTATATTTTAATATAATAATTATATATTATTAGATTATACAAAAATAATAATCATATATGTTACTAGGTTATAGATTTTATAATAATAATAACAATATATATTATTATATACAATAATTTTTTCATATAATACTATTATATATATTTAATAATAATAATAATATATATCATATATATAACTATATTATATTTAAAACTATATTATATTTAATAATAATAATCATCTATATTAGTATAATGTAATAATAATTATAATATTAATGTTCACACATTCATGAAATATATAATTTATTCTAAAATTGTCTAAAGTTATTGTTTCATGTTTATTTCCCTTTAAATTTGTTTCCCTCCATATTTAAAATTTAAAAAAAAAACTTTTCTTTTTAAATTTCTCACCAAAAAGGGTTGGGAAGTCACTGAACCATATCAGATATCCGATTAGGCCTAGTATTTACCAACCCTGCTCGGTGAACCAAAAAAATATGTTTGAGGAGGGTTTTAGTGACTCTCAAACTTAAGGTATCCATATGACAATGTTATTTTGATTAAAATTGAATGAACTGAAAAGAGTTTTTTAATCTCGCTGTCAAAATTCCATCAATATTATTTCTGCCAAATTCTGAGTTTGATAAGTATTTATTAGTTAATTATCAATGAAGATTATTGTAAAGTGTTGATTGACATAATGATTGAAAAATAGCTATAACTTTCAAACGGTATAACATTTTTCAAATCTAAAAGTTGCGTCACATTTTATGCTTTTCCTAGTATAAGAAAAAAAAAATTAAATTAAATTTGGTAAAATTTTCTATTAGTGAAGGTGGTCAGACATGGAAATTTTGTTTTCTGAAAATATTTTGGTAGACAATTCATATTTAATTATTTATTTGGAATAAAAATACCAAAAAATATGTATCACATCCAAGCATGAGTCTAATTTTTATATCTATAATTATATTAAAAAAATATTATCATTTGATTTTGTAAAAAATTTATAGTACTGCGTTAAAATCCAAACTTTTGACCAATCAATTATTTTTTTCTCCTGATAAGGCCTAGTAGTTTAAAAACTAAATTCAATTTTCTATAGATTATTTTCTTACAACTTTTTGATATAAATTCCATAACCACTTTAAAATTATGTGTCAAGTTGACATAACCCTAATTTATTGATTTTTCACTACCGCTTAAGGCCATAGTTTGGTACACCATGATCTTACACATACTCACTTATTTAATACTATTTTCAAACTAGTGTGGGAGAGATAGAGGTAGGACCTACTACAATCATTAAAAAATTATCATTTTAATATATTATGAAATAATGCAATAGGTAGTACATGCAATTCTATAAATGTATTATAAATAGAGAATATGACTTACCTTGATGAAGGTATGCCAATCAAGTGTTTTCAATCCTGGCCCAAAATATTCTTTCTTTGATACAAGAGTGCTTATATTTGTAGCAAATCCTATAAGATTTTTTTTAAAAAAAAGACTTCTTATAATGCATCACTTTGTTGCTTTGTTAATAACCAAGGAAGGGCACTCATATTTATGTGGTCTTTATTTCTATTTAATTCAATGAACTCTTTCAGTGCATGATTGGATTCATCAATGTCAGTACAGATTTTGGCAATTTTTTCTCTATCATGCCTTACATCCAATATTTTCCATAGTGTCTCTATTACATTCTTTCCAATATGCATAACATCAAACAAATGCATAATTGGGAGATCCTTGTAGTATAGTAAGCTACTAAATTGAGTAGGATGAATTTTTATTCCTCTAGGCAGTTGGTCATTGATGTCTTTATTATGTTCGCGAGCATCAATTACATCATTATTAAATAAAATAAAATATCAAAATATTAGTTTCAAACTTCAGACCAAAAAATCATATGCCAACTTCCATAGATGAGGTGTCATTCTCCGTGGCCTTGATGTTGTCTCTTCTTTGAAATTAAAAATATAGTTTTTAGTAATTCAATACTTATGACAAACTAGGCATGCAAACTTTCCCCTTGTCTAAGGGCTTAAAAAATAATGTACAATTATCATGTGCATCTTAAGCATACAACAATAATGTTTAAGCACTATAATAGACCAAAAATATGTGACCTTAACAAATACTATATCACAAAATGAGTTAGCCCAAGGGTATCATATATTGTCCATACAAGTATTGCATGGATTTAAATTATCTTTTTCCTATTTTTTTAATGACCCATTCAATAACTTCAATAGCCTGTCAATACAGGGCTTAATATACATGTTCATATCTTTAACTTGGTACTTACCTAGTAATTTCAAATGAACAAAAATATTACATAATTTTAATGACCATTTTCATGCACTATTTATAAATTAATTTAGATAACTATCAAATAAAAAATTACCTAGTACAATAATTGACAACATTATATGCTCCCTTTTTATTGACATCTAGGAAAGAATATTATTGTTAATAACAAAAATAGGCCACACTAATTAAATAGATCTCATATCTCAAAATGGATTGACATTGTCTACTACCAATGAAAGCTTAACATTATAAGTTCTTCTTTAAAGTGTGGCCATATTTATTCTATCTCTTTAAATGTAGAACCATCTGCACACATTTGCATTATGTCATCTTGACTTTAATTGCATGTATGGTAATCCATAAATTGTGCCAAGTTAGTGCACATGAATAATCATTCAAGACATGCAATAATGGGAATGTATTGAAGAACATTGTGAGTCACCTTTTTATTATTTGATCTAACTGATATCTAATAATATGACAATTAGGGTACTATGTTGTAAATTTATATTTTTTATGATATAAAATATGATCATTGGGACATGCATGTATTGTTTGATACTTCATTCCAATTTGATTGATAATGATAGATAATTCTTAGTACAAATGAGGCAGAATATTTGATGGTGGTAACAAAAGCTCACCTATCAACATATAATAACAAATATGAATTGTTAATATAATGAATAGTAATGGTATCCTAACATTGAAGATGACAAAAATAGCATACCTTAGCATACGTGACATTGCTACATTGGATAAACTATTCATAACCTTCATGTTCACTAAAACAACACTATATTAGAGAGAAGAGTTATTTGGGAGCCTTCATATAGGGGCTCGTGTGCCTTCTCAAGTATAGGTATATCAAGACCATCTTCATCATCATTATCAAATGCGCTAATACCATCATTGTGAGCATCTTAATCAGTTGTGACAATACCATCTTCTTCAACATGTCCTCTAGCACATTATCATCTTCTTCCATGGAAGTGTGATCCTTACCTTGGATATTCACACCTCCATGTTCCTCTAGTATGAAATTCACATTCATCAATTGATAAAAATGGTGGCCCCCTTCAATGTGACCATGTTTCCTACAATGATGCTAGATTGTTGTGATTAGAATTCTTTGATTCTTTAAGTCCTTACATTTTTTGCAAAGACAATTACATTATCAACTTTTCTTCAGAACTCATACCACAATCTAGCAATTCTCTCATTATTTTGTTTTGGGTTCATAGTGTCAGGTGTGGTCTTTCTTAACAAGAAAATTGTTGGATACAATTGTTTAATTATGTGTTGTCTTTTATGTCACACAAATATCATATTAATCATCAGATAGAGTTCATTGAACTCATATGGTCAGTAAGGCAAAGAACAGTGTCTACTAAACTCAGAAGGTCAGCAAGGCAAAGGATAGAGTCTACTGATAGTTGGAAATAATCAAGACTAACAAGGTTACTGAGAGGGGAGGGGTGAATCAGTAACTCTAAAACTTCAAGTCAATAACATATTCACCATTCATCCATCTAATCTACTATATGCATGAAAAGATAAACATTCATAACACATGAACACATTGATTTGATGACCCAGAAACCTTCCAATTAGAAAGTAAAATTGGGGTGGGGATGATGCCCACAAAACTTCAATATTTTAGTATAAAGTTGTCCTGTTAAGGCTTACAATGATCACTTCTGGTGAGCTGCCCTGTTAGGAGCAAGTAGGATTGCTAGACCTACCTTGTTAGAGGATTTACAAATATACAATGAAGTATGCACTCTGTTAGGAGATTTACAAAAGACTGTTAAGTCTACCCTATTAAAAGATTTACAAATTAATTCACCTATTAGGATGAAGCAGTGGATCTGGTTACAACTGATTGTTGATAAGATCCTTTATGCACTGATCACCTGATGTGATAGATATAACTTTTCTGCATCTATGTTGACCTTGCTATATTCCTCTGTTCTGCTACTGATTCGCTTTTATTCTTCTCAAAATATTGCAATAAAACACCATACAATGATACACAACATTTTATCATCTTTTAAAAATGACATAATACATTACATATATACCATTCTAATATTTACACTAGCAAGGTCGGCCAAACACAATTGAACAAAACATTACTGAGTCGGCCAGATAGTAGAAAACTCGAGTTCCTCAAGTTGGCTCGGTGACCTTCTGATACTCGACATCCACTATAATACACTGCATCATCATGAACTCAGTAAGAGTAGAGGCACGGTCCATACTAATCACTCTAAGTAGTTTGGAACTCGGTAACCATTGGTGACTCGGCGAATATTGTGTTTCTTGGTAAAAATTGAATCCATTGATAACCTTCTTCACTTGGTAAACACTGATTCCTTCCTTTACCTTGATCACTTAGTAAACACTAAGTCCTTCATTTACCTTGATCACTCAATAAACACTAAGTCCTTCATTTACCTTGATCACTCGGTAAACACTAATTTCAACTAATGACTCAGTGAACACTGAGAACTTGGTAAACACTGTGAAGCTCGGTGACCACTAACTGCTTGGAGAACACTGTTCTGCTCGGTAACCATTATGAACTTGGTAAACATTGCTGAACTGCCCATATGCTCAATTTCTAAAGGAATGTTTGGTATAAACTGTAGACTGAGTGATGAGCTCAATAAGCATTCAGAATCAAATAAGTGTTGTAACTAATGACAAATATATCATAATTCCAACAATCTCCCCCTTTGGCATTAGTGACAAAAACACTTATGAGCCAAAACTTATAGACAACATCTAACATACTGACGTCTGATTCTGCTGAATAGACCTGGCTTCCTTACATATAGCTCCCCCATAAAATATACACAAGGTATTTACATGAGCTATATGACTTTTATTCACAGTATCTGTTTGTCCCTTTTGTACATTAATCTTACCAATATCTCTTTCTGAGTATCTCTTTCTCCCCCTTTTTGACAATAATGCCAAAGAATAAAATAATGTATTTACATAAAGACACCAAAATGTGAGATAAACTCAGAATGTACCTTGAGAATGAGTTGTAGAGTCTTATCCCAATTCTCTTGCAAGATTTTGCATGTGGATAGAGCTACTTGAACTTCTGCAGAAAGTTCAATCACATGGTCTGTAACAGAGAAATTGTTTTCATGGATCAATGTTTTGGATTATGCAATATGTTTTTGCATTGTGTCCATGATAGGAAGAATCATGTTCTGGATATCTAACAGTGTAGACTGAATCCTTCCTTCTTCTCTAAGCAACTCTACCTGCTTCTCTAACAAAAATTTGATTCTAAGGTGATGAGATGAGCTTGAACTGGGGTCAAGCCTCAACTTTTCTACACTTGCTTTTAGATCCTCATCTATCTTATTCGATTTCTCTCTTATCTCCTTAGTATACTCAGTAACATCACAAAGCTTAGAAAAAAGAGATGTTACATTATTAAAAGAATTTTCAATGTTGGCCAAAATTGTGGTTAATTCAACTTGTTTTATTGCTATATGCTGAGAAATGTGCTCAAGCACCTTATTATAAAACTTCTTTTCTACCTTCTCCATCAACTTTTCTTGATCAAAGATATCCTCATTGAATTTATTAACTGCCTCTTCTAATTGTAACAAAATGTGTTGAGAAGTATCAACATCAACACCTATAGCCTCAATAATAATATTCTTTGATCCTTCAATAATATTAAACTCTCTATCTCTCTCATTTCTTAGTTGTTTCTGCTTTGCCTTTAGTTCTATGCGCTGACTGAGCAGTCTTAGTTCATCAACTGAAGCAGTATATGTATCTATCTTGGGAATGACAATTTCTTTATTCAAGTCTACATCCTCATCCACTGTCTTTCTTGTAAGCAAAAAATTTAATGGAGTCTTTGGTTTTTCTATTGTGCTAACATCTTTTCCTTTGAAAATAGAGACAATGGTTGATGAGGTTGGACTGGCTATCAAAACTGAAATAGGATCAACTAAAGGAAGACTGAGAGAAGTGCTAACTATATCCAAAATTGATATACCTCCCAAAATTGATGTGCATACCAGAATATTCACAATTGGAGAACTTATTGGTGCAAAAATTGGTGCTAATGTAGCTGATGTTGACATAATTGGAGAGCAAATTGGAAAACTTACTGTACATACTACAGGAGTATTTGATATACCTTATGTGCTTACTGCTGTAGTGGATGACTCGGTAACTGAAGCAGTTGCCTGCAGCTTAGTAGATGAAGTGCTTCACACTTGCATTGGGAATACCTAGAGCTGGGAGGAGACTGGTGAAGATTGAGCAATTGATGTGGCTGTAGTGGTCACAATCTCACTAGTGGAAGTTGTCTCTATAGTAACAGATTTTGGTGGAGTGCGAGGAAGAGATGCAATGAGTGCTGCTACAATTTTCACTAGGTCATCCTCCACCTTAGCTGCTTCTTCCTCCTTTTCTTCTTCTTCCTTCTCCTTCAATAATTTCTGGAGATCTTCATCAGTTACATCCATGGAGATGGAATCATTACCTTGCTCATCATCCATATCATCACTATCATCATCCTTGATTTCAATAGGTTCATCACTTGGCTTATGTAGTTTATAAGTATCATTCCAAACATCAGTTGCATTCTTAAAAATTGGTTCTATATTCTTTAACAATATGAGACATGTATTGAATCTCATATTCATTCTTCCTTCCTGATCCTTCATTGCCTTTTTTATTTTTGCATCTTTCAGGCTAGGTACCAGTTCTCTCAATTTCTGTTCAAAAATCTCTCTAATAGTTTGCTCAGTGATCTCCCATCTTACCTTTATTTTATCAAATAATATTGCAAGAATTTGAGAAAAAAATTGGTCTGGGGAGAATTTCCAAGTTCCCAACTTTTCCATTACCAAATCTTCAATTTCCTTTTGCTCGGCAGGAGTCCTTGATTCATACTTTAAGGCTTTAAAGTTGCTAATTCCTGCACCAATCCTGAGTTATTTTAGCCTATCTTCAAATGTGAGAGGAGGCTTGTTAAACACAACTTCACTTTCCTTATTGCATTTCCTTGTTCTCCTTGAAAATACTACTTGAGGTTTGGTAATGATTACCCTACCTTTCTTCTTCACAGGCTCTACCTCCTTTTCCGATTCCTATCTTTCATATTCTTCTTCTTCTACATCTTCATCTTTTCCTTCGGTAAGCATAAGAGGGCCAGTATCAATTTTTAACTTAGCAATTTTCCTCTTTCCTTTGTTAATTGCCTGAGGCAGCTTGATTTCAAGTTCAATTCTTGCTTTTGCCTCATCATAGGTACCGAATGCTGGAATATTGGGAATAGTTGGCTCATTCATCAGTGCCTCAATTATATCTCTTGCTTCATCAATATTTAGCTCATAAGGAAATGGTTTTACCCATGCCACTTGGGGTATAACTGCCTGTATATACACTTTGTCACAGTCAACCATGAAGCATACATCATCTTTGTAGTCCTCAACAAGCTTAGAGGGAATTCTAAACCTGTTGTTCATTCTCTCTTTGAAATCTTCAAAATAGATATCCATTACTTTATCAAAAATTTGGCCCATTTCTGCAATGAATTCATTAATCTGATACAAAATTGGAACATCCTTTCTCCATACTACTGTACCTTTAGAAGGGAAAAACTTTTGCACATAGAAAAATAAACAGGTTAACAAAGAACCAAATTTACAAGGGTTTCTCTTTGAAGTCCTTATGCTATTCATATTTTTGTTGAATTGTTTCAACAGTACATCTGCCAGGTCGAATTCCATATTCTTCTTCACAACCTTATATGCTAAGTCCACAGCTTCATAGGGCACACTATTCAATCTGTTGGAACTACACATCTTATATGCAATTAAATGAATTCCAAATCTTAGCTCTATATCTGATACATTGTTAAGTTTTAGTCCTCTACTATCCCATTTAGCTAGGGTTAACTTTTGAAGTTTATCCTGACTCAGGGTTTTAGTGGTTTTGGATTTACTTAACATAGGTAAACCCGTGATCTTATGAATCATATTTTTCGTTATCATGACAGGTTTCTCTAACCATAACTAACTATTATGCACATAGCTTAAAATGTATCTTATCCATTTCATTTGATAGTTCCTTGGCAAGTGTAGGATATGGGTCAAACCTTTGGTTTCCAGATGCTTGTGCTCAGGTTTGAGAGTTCCATCCACACATAACTCGGCTAGGGCATTATCCATTTCTAATGTACCAATTTCTTGAATATTGCACTTAAAATGAGTACGAATATCATTAAAAAGGAGTACCTTTGGTGGAATTTGTGATTGAGCTCCATGTGGGTCGAGCAATTTAGCTATGGCGAGAATGAACTTGAAGCTAGGTGCTTTCCATTCGACTCCCTTCACAAGCATTTCAGAGCCCCTCTTCGCCTTGCTACTACTAGTGCTTGCAGATCCCATTGCTGTTCAGTGAGTGACCGATTTTGTAAAACAAATTCTTCGCTAGAAAATCACTTCAAATCGCTTGAACTCACTTGCGTGCTCTTGGAAATATCTTTGCTCTGTATATTCTAAATTTGTGGTGAAAAATGAGATCAAATTTTTCCCTTTTGATGAAAAATCCAACATTAATGCTCGGGTATGAAGGTAGCTGAGATGACCTAAGGTTTGTTAGATAGTCACCGATTTACTTGGTAAACCTTGAAACTCAGTGAACAAACAAAACCTTTCATATTCCCGACCTAGCTCGATTAAGTCTGAGACCAACCTTGCTCGATAGATGCATCACAGTGAACTATGTCTTGTATCTAAAATACTTATTTGTCATTTGCACTCTTTCATTATGGAACTACTTAGGATATAGCTTGAAGATGTAGTCCTTGATCCTTCATGATGGGTTTAATTAGAAATGGTGGAGTCACCCACTTCTTGAGTGGCATTTCCATCATTTGAACTTTCTGGTTCGGTAGATTTAGGAATCCACTGTTGTCTCATATGTTTTTGAATGTTGTCAGCTCTGGCTTTCTTTTCATCTTCAACTCTTCCTATGTTCATGCAATTCTTGGATATATGACCAAGTTTGGTACATGTATAACATCTTATGGTAGTATCTTTCTTCCTTAGGTGATGCCTTGTACAGTTTACTCCAATGTGTCCATATTCTCCACAATAGTGACATCTGCACCAAGCATTGTAGTTCCAACCAAATAATGCTTTGACAATTTGTTCTGTTGGATTGAATGATTTAGATCTGCACTCAGATGCCTTATGACCTTGTTTCTTGAATTTGTGACATTTACCTTCAAATTTTGGTTTCTCTTTACATTCATTGGCTTTGTGACCATGCTGATTGCAATTGTAGCATTTACCATTGCTCCAACATCTATTAGATGTATGACCTATCGTGCCATAGTGATTGCAAGTGGGTCTTTGATTCCTTTGGGCACCTTGTTTGAAAGATTCACCTTCTTCATTATATCCAAGGCCTACTTTACCTTTTTTTCTATGAAGATTTTGCTCATTTTACTGATTCAATTGATCCACAGGGTATGTGCAGGATCATGGTGTACCAAACTATGGCCTTAAGTGGCAGTGAAAAATCAGAAAATCAGGGTTATGTCAACTTGACACATAATTTTAAAGTGGTTATGGACTTTATATCAAAAAGTTGTAAGAAAATAATCTGTAAGAAATTGAATGTAGTTTCTAAACTACTAGGCCTTATCAGGAGAAAAAAATAATTGATTGGTCAAAAGGTTGAATTTTAATGCAGTACTACAAACATTTCAGGGAAAAAATAAAAATTAGGTGTATGTCTGACCACCTTAATCAAAATCAAATGATAATATTTTTTTAATATAATTATAGATATGAAAAGTAGACTCATGCCCAGATGTGACGCATATTTTTCGGTATTTTTATTCCAAATAAATAATTAAATATGAATTTTTTACCAAAACTTTTTCGGAAAAAAAAAGTCCTGTGTCTGACCACCTTAATTAATAGAAAATTTTACCAAATTTAATTTTATTTTATTTTTTCTTATACTAGACGAAGCATAGAATGTGACACAACTTTTAGATTTAAAAAATGTTATACCGTTTGAAAATTATAGCTATTTTTCAATCAGTATGTCAATCAGCACTTTACAATAATCTTCATTGATAATTAACTAATAAATAGTTATCGATCTCAGAATTTGACAGAAATTATATTGATGGAATCTTCAGAGCGATATTAAAAAACCCTTTTCATTTCATTCAATTTCAATCAAAATAACATTGTCAGACGACTACCCGAAGTCTGAGTATCACTAAAACCCTCTTCAAACACGTCTTTTGGGTTGACCGAGTAGGCTTGGTAAATAACAAGCCTAATCGGATATCGGATTTGAAATCGGATATCGGATTTCAAATCGGATATACGATTTGAAATTGGATATTCGATATGGCTAGGTTAATTTTGGTGGGAAATTTGAAATCCCAACCCATTTTGGAGGGAAAACCGGACTTAAGACTTATAGCTTATGATTTATAAATTATTTTTGTTATATTACTATGTAAATATGTATTATAATATATATTATATATATATATATATATATAGATATATATTATAACGTAATGTAAAGATATAACATATAATATATTAATATATAATAATATATTATGTTATTCTCATTATAATCTATAAATATAATTTATATTATTATTATTTTTACTAAATATAATAACGTAATATTTTTATTAAATATAATAACCTTATATATATGTGTGTGTGTGTGTTATTAATATATATAATAACGTAATATATATTATAACATAATATTTTATAGCTTATAATTTATAAAAACAAAATTTATATTACTATGTAAATATGTATTATAATATATTATATATATATATATAATAACTTAATGTAAAGATATAACATATAATATATTAATATATTATGTTATTCTCATTATAATCTATAAATATAATTTATATTATTATTATTTTTACTAAAGATAATAACGTTATATATATATATATATATATATATATATATATATATATATATATATATATATATATATATATATATATATATATATATATATATATATATATATGTATGTTATTAATATATATATAATAACGTAATATTTTTATTAAATATAATAACCATATATATATATATATAGATATATAGATATATATATGTGTGTGTGTGTGTGTGTGTGTGTGTGTTATTAATATATATTATTATATTAATATGTATGTTATTAATATATATGAGTCAAAGGGGGTCATAGGTTCACCTATGACCCCTTCGACCCATTACATAACAACATATGTCCCTAGGGGTCCTAAGAACCCTAGTGACATATTAGAATCGTTCTTATGGGTCGAAGGAGGTCATAGGTTGACCTATGAACCCTTTCGATGCATTACATTATGACATATGTCCCTAGGGGTCCTAGGACCCCTAAGGACATATTAGAATCGTTCTTATGGGTCAAAGGGGGACATAGGTTGACCTATGACCTCATTCAACCCATTAAATGATGACATATGTCCCTAGGTGTCTAGGACCCATAGGGACATATTAGAATCGTTCTTATGGGTCAAAGGGGGTCATTGGTTGACCTATGACCCCCTTCGACCCATTAAATGATGACATATGTCCCTAGGGGTCCTAGGACCCCTAGGGACATATTAGAATCATCCATATGGGTCAAAGGGCGTCATAGGTTGACCTATGACCCCCTTTGACCCATTACATGACAACATATGTCCCTAAGGGTCCTAGCACCCCTAGGGACATATTAGAATCATTCATATGGGTTGAAGGGGCTCATAGGTTGACTTATGATCCCCTTTGACCCATTACATAATGACATATGTCCCTAGAGGTCCTAGGACCCTTAGGGACATATTAGAATCATTCTTATGGGTCGAAGGGGGTCATAGGTTGACCTATGACCCCCTTTGACACATTACATGATGACATATGTCCCTAGGGGTCTTTGGACCCCCAGGAACATATTAGAATCGTTCATATGGGTCAAAGGGGGTCATAGGTTGACCTATGACACCCTTCGACCCATTACATGAAGACATTTGTCCCTAGGGTTCCTAAGACCCCTAGGGACATATTAGAATCATTCATATGGGTCAAAAGAGGTCATAGGGTGACCTAGGACCCCCTTCGACCCATTAAATAATGACATATATCCCTAGGGGTTCTAGGACCCATAAGGACATATTAGAATTATTCATATGGATCAAAGGAGGTCATAGGTTGACCTATGAACCCCTTCGACCCATTAAATGATGACATATGTCCCTAGGGGTCCTAAGACCCATAGGGATATATTAGAATTGTTCATATGGATCAAAGGGAGTCATAGATTGACCTATGATCCCCTTCAACCCATAAAATGATGACATATGTCCCTAAAGGTCCTAGGATGCCTAGGGACATATTATAATTGTTCATATGGGTCAAAGGAGGTCATAGGTTGACCCATGACCCCCTTTGAGTCATTACATGACAACATATTCCCTGAGGACCCCTAGGGACATATGAGAATAATTTTTATGGGTCAAAGGAGGTCATAGGTTGACCTATGACCCCATTCGACACATCACATGATGGCATATGTCGCTAGGGGTTCTAGGTCCCCTAGAGACATATTAGAATCGTTCATATGGGTCGAAGGGGGTCATAGGTTGACCAATGATCCCCTTCAACCCATTAAATGATGACATATGTCCCTAGGGGTCCTAGGACCACTAGGGACATATTAGAATTGTTCATATGGGTCAAAGGGGGTCAAACATTGACCTATGACCCCCTTTGACCCATTACATGATGACATATGTCCCTATGACCCCTAGGGACATATGAGAATCATTCTTATGGGTCGAAGGGGATCATAGGTTGACCTATGACGCCCTTCAATGCATTACATGATGACATATGTCTCTAGGGGTCCTAGGACCCCTAGGGAAATATTAGAATCGTTCTTATGGGTCAAAGGTGGTCATAGGGTGACCTATGACACCCTTCAACCCATTACATGACGACATATGTCTCTACGGGTGCTAGGACCTCTAGAGACATATTAGAATCATTTTTATGGGTCAAACAGGGTCATAGGTCAACCTATGACCCCATTTTACCCATTACATGATGACATATGTCCCTATGGGTCATAGGAAACCTAGGGACATATTACAATTGTTCATATGGGTCAAAGGGGATTATAGGTTGACCTATGACCCCCTTTGACTCATTACATGATGACATATGTCTCTAGGGGTCCTAGGACCCCTCGGGACATATTAGAATGCTTCTTAAGGGTCAAAGGAGGTCATAGGTTGACCTATGACCCCCTTCGACAAATTACATAATGACATATGTCCAAAGGGGTCATAAGAACCCTAGGGACATATTAGAATTATTCTTATGGGTTAAAAGGAGTCATAGGTTGACCGATGAGCCCCTTTGACCCTTTATATGATGAAATATGTCCCTAGGGGTCCTAGGACCCCTAAGGACATATTAGAATCGTTCTTATGGGTCAAAGGGGGTCATAGGGTGACCTATGACACCCTTCAACCCATTACATGATGACATATGTCCCTAGAGGTCCTAGGACCCCTAGGGACATATTAGAATCATTCTTATGGGTCAAATGGGGTCATAGGTCAACCTATGACCCCATTTGACCTATTACATGATGACATATGTCCCTACGGGTCATAGGACACCTAGGGACATATTAGAATTGTTCATATGGGTAAAAGGGGGTCATAGGTTGACTTATGACCTCATTTGACCCATTAAATGACGACATATATCACTAGGGCTCCTAGGACCCCTAGGGACATATTAGAATTGTTCATTTGGGTCAAAGGAGGTCATTGGTTGACCTATGACCCCCTTCGACCCATTAAATGATGACATATGTCCCTAGGGGTCCTAGGACCCCTAGAGACATATTAGAATTGTTCATATGGGTCAAAGGGGGTCATAGGTTGACCTATGACCTCGTTTGAACCATTACATGATGACATATGTCCCTAAGACCCCTAGGGACATATGAGAATCGTTCTTATGGGTCAAAGGGTGTCATAGGTTGATCTACGACCCCCTTCGACACATTACATGTTGACATATGTCCCTATGGGTCCTAGGGCCCCTAGGGACATATTAAATCATTCATATGGGTCGAAGGGGGTCATAGGTTGAACTATGATCCCTTTCAACCCATTAAATGACAACATTTGTCCCTAGGGGTCCTACGACCCCTAGGGACATATGAGAATTGTTCTTATGGGACAAAGGGGGTCATAGGTCATTACATGATGACATATGTCCCTAGGGGTCCTAAGACCCCTAAGGAAATACTAAAATCATTCTTATGGGTCAAAGGTGGTCATAGGTTGACCTATGACCATCTTCGACCCATTATATGATGACATATGTCCCTAAGGGTCTTCGGAACTCTAGGGACATATTAGAATCATTCTTAGAGGTCTAAGGGGGTCATAGGTTGACCTATGACCCCCTTTGACCCATTACATGATGACATATGTCCCTAGGAGTCATACGACCCCTTAGGGACATATTAGAATGCTTCTTATGGGTCAAAGGGGGTGATAGGTTGACCTATGACCCCCTTCGACACATTACGTGACGACAGATGTCCAAAGGAGTCTTAGGACCCCTAGAGACATATTAGAATCATTCTTATGGGTCAAAGGGGGTCATATGTCAATATATGACCCCCTTCGAACCATTAAATGATGACATATGTCCCTAGGGGTCATAGGACCCCTAGGGACATATTAGAATCATTCATATGGGTCAAAGGGCATCATAGGTTGACCTATGACCCCCTTCGACCCATTACATGATGACATATGTCCCTAGGGGTCCTAGCACCCCTAGGGACATATTAGAATCATTCATATGAGTCGAAGGGGGTCATAGGTTGACTTATAATCCCCTTCGACCCATTACATAATGACATATGTCCCTAGAGGTCCTAGGACCCCTAGGGACATATTAGAATCATTATTACGGGTCAAAGGTGGTCATAGGTTGACCTATGACCCACTTTGACACATTACATGATGACATATGTCCCTAGGGGTCCTCGAAACCCTAGGGACATATTAGAATTGTTCTTATGGGTCAAAGGGGGTCATAGGTTGACAATTGACCCACTTCGACACATTACATTATGACATATGTCCCTAGGGGTCCTAGGACCCCTAAGAACATGTAAGAATGCATCATTTGGATCAAAGGGTGTCATAGGTTTACCTATGACGCCCTTCAACCCATTAAATGATGACATATGTACATAGGAGTCCCAAGACACCTAGGGACATCATTCTTATGGGTCAAAGGCAGTCATAGGCTGACCTATGATCCTCTTCGACCCATTAAATGATAACATATGTTCCTAGGGGTCCTAGGACCCCCAATGACATATTAAAATCGTTCTTATGGGTCAAAGGGAGTCATAGGTTGACCTATGACCCCCTTCGACCAATTACATGACCACATATGTCCCTAGGGGTCTTAGGACCCTTAGGGACATATTAGAATCATTCTTATGGGTCAAAGGGGCTCATAGGGTAACCTATGACCCCCTTCAACCCATTAGATGATGACATATGTCCTTATTGATCAAAGGGGGTCATAGGTTGACTTATGACTCTCTTCGACACATTACATGACGACATATGTCCCTAGGGGTCCTAGGACACCTAGGGACATATTAGAATGCTTCATATGGGTCAAAGGGTGTCATAGGTTGACCTATGACCTCCTTCGACCCCTTAAATGATGACATATATAGCAAGGGGTCCTAGGACCCCTAGGGAGGTATTAGAATCGTTCATATGGGTTAAAGGGGGTCATAGGGTGACCTATCACCCCCTTCGACCAATTACATGACGACATATGTCCCTAGGGTTCTTAGGACCCCTAGGGACATATAAGAATCGTTCTTATCAGTCTAAGGGGGTCATAGGTTGACATATGAGCCCCTTCCATCCATTACATGATGACATATTCCCCTAAGGGGTCCTAGGAACCCTAGGGACATATTAGAATCGTTCTTATGGGTCAAAGGGGCCCATAGGGGTACGTATGATCCCCTTCGACCTATTAAATGATGACATATGTTCTTAGGGTTCCTAGGACCACTAGGTAGATATTACAATAGTTTTTATTGGTCTAAGAGGGTCATAAATCAACCTATGAGCCACTTTGACACATATGAAAGATTCTAATATGTCCCTAGGGATCGTAGGACCCCTAGGGACATATGTCATCATGTAATGGGTTGAAGGGGGTCATAGGTCAAACTATGACCCCATTTGACCCATATGAACAATTCTAATATGTCCCTAGGGGTCCTAGGACACCTAGGGTCATATGTCATCATGTAATCTATCGAAGGGGGTCATAGGGGTCATAGTTCAGCCTATGACGCCATTGAACTCATAAGAATGATTCTAATATGTCTCTAGGGGTCCTAGGACCGCTAGGGACTTATATCGTCATTTAAAGGGTCAAAGGGGGTCATAGGACAACGTATGACCCCCTTTGACCCATAAGAATGATTCTAATATGTCCCTAGGGGTCCTAGGACTGCTAGGTACATATGTCATCATTTAATGGGTCGAAGGGGGTCATAGGTCAACCTATGACCCCCTTTGACCCATATGAAGCATTCTAATATGTTCGTAGGGGTCCTAAGATCCCTAAGGACATATGTCGTCATGTAATGGTTCGAAGGGGGTCATAGGTCACCCTATGACCCCCTTTGACCCATAAGAACAATTCTAATATGTCCCTAGGGGTCTTAGGACCCCTAGGGACATATCTTGTCATTTAATGTTTAAAAGGAGGTCATAGGTCATCATATGACCCCGCTTGACCCATATGAAGCATTCTAATATGTCCTTAAGGGTCTTAGGACCCCTTGGGACATATGTCATCATGTAATGTGTCGAAGGTGTTCATAGGTCAACCTATGACCCCCTTTGACCCATAAGAATGATTCTAATATGTCCTTAGGGGTCCTAGGACCCCTAGGGATATATGTCGTCATTTAATGGGTCGAAGGGGGTCATAGGTCAACCTATGACACCCTTTGACCCATATGAAGCATTCTAATATGTCCCTAGGTGTCTTAGGACCCCTAGGGACATATGTCATCATTTAATGGGTTAATGGGGGTCATAGGTCACCCTATGACCCCCTTTGACCCATAAGAACGATTCTAATATCGCCCCGGGGGTCCTAGGACACCTAGGGACATATGTCGTCATGTAATTGGTTGAAGGGGGTCATAGGTCAACCTATGACCCCCTTTGACCCATAAGAACGATTCTAATATGTCTCTAGGGGTCCTAGGACCCCTAGGGACATATGTCATCATTTAATGGGTCAGAGGGGGTCATAGGTTGACCTATGACCCCCTTTGACCCATATGAAGCATTCTAATATGTTCGTAGGGGTCCTAGGATCCCTAAGAACATATGTCATCATGTAATGGTTCGAGGGGGGTCATAGGTCACCCTATGACCCCCTTTGACCTATAAGAACAATTCTAATATGTCCCTAGGGGTCCTAGGACCCCTAGGGACATATCTTGTCATTTAATCGGTAAAAGGGGGTCACAGGTCACCATATGACCCCATTTGACCCATATGAAGCATTCTAATATGTCCCTAAGGGTCTTAGGACCCCTAGGGACATATGTCATCATGTAATGTGTCAAAGGTGGTCATAGGTCAACCTATGACTCCCTTTGACCCATATGAACGATTTTAATATGTCCTTAGGGGTCCTAAGACCCCTAAGAACATATGTCATCATTTAATGGGTCGAAGGGGGTCATAAGTCAACCTATGACCCCCTTTGATCCATATGAATGATTCTAATATGTCCCTATGGGTCCTAGGACCCCTAGGGACATATGTCGTCATATAATGGGTCGAAGGGGGTCATAGGTCAACCTATGACCCCCTTAGACCCATATGAAAGATTCTAATATGTCCCTAGGGGTCCTAGGACCCCTAGGGACTATGTCATCATGTAATGGGTCGTGAACAATTCTAATATGTTCCTAGGGGTCCTAGGACCCCTAGAACCTAGAAAAATATGTCATCATGTAATTGGTCTAAGGGGGTCATAGGTCAACCTATGACCCCCTTTGACTCATAAGAATGATTCTAATATGACCCTAGGGCTCCTAGGACCCCTAGGAACATATGTCATCATTTAATGGTTCGAAGGGGGTCATAGGTCAACCTATGACCCCCTTTGACCCCATATGAATGAATCTAATATGTTCCTAGGGGTCTTAGGACCTCTAGGGACATACGTCATCATGTAATATGTCGAAGGGGGTTAGAGGTTAACCTGTGAGCTCCTTTGAGCCATAATAATGATTCTAATATGTCCCTAGGGGTCTTAGGACCCCTAGGGAGATATGTCATCATTTGATGGGTTGAAGAGGGTCATATGTCAACCTATGACCCGCTTTGACCCATATGAAGTATTCTAATATGTCCCTAGGGGTCCTAGGACCCCTATGGACATATGTCGTCAGGTAATGGGTCGAAGGGGGTCATAGGTCACCCTATGACTCCCTCTGACCGATTAGAAGGATTCTAATATGTCCCTAGGGGTCTTAGGACCCCTGAGGACATATGTAGTCATGTAATGGGTCAAAGGGGGTTATAGGTCAACCTATGACCCCCTTTGACCCATAAGAATGATTGTAATATGTCCTTAGGGGTCCTAGCACCCCTAGGGACAAATGTCATCATTTAATGGGTTGAAGGGGGTCATAGGTCAATCTATGACCCCTGTTGATCCATAAGAACAGTTCTAATATGTCCCTAGGGGTCCTAGGATCGGTAGGGACATATGTTGTCATTTAATGGATTAAAGGGGGTCATTGGTAAACCTATGACCTCCTTTGACCCATATGAACGATTCTAATATGTCCCGAGGGATCCTAGGACCCCTGGGGACATATGTCATCATGTAATGGGTCGAATAGGGTCATAGGTCAATCTATGACCCCCTTTAACCCATATGAATGATTCTAATATGTCCCTAGGGATCCTAGGACCCCTGGGGACATATGTTGTCATGTAATGGGTTGAAGATTCTAATATGTCGCTAGGGGTCCTAGGACCCTTAGGGATATATGTTGTCATTTAATGGGTCGAAGGGGGTCATAGGTCAACCTATGCCCCCTTTGACCCATATGAAACATTCTAATATGTCCCTAGAGGTCCTAGGACCCCTAGGGACATATGTCATCATGTAATGGGTCAAAGGGGGTTAGAGGTCAACCTATGACCCCCTGTGACCCATAAGAATGATTGTAATATGTCCCTAGGGGTACTAGGACCCCTAGCTATATATGTCATCATTTAATGGGTCGAAGGGGGTCATAGGTTAACCTATGACACCGTTTGACCCAAATGAAGCATTCTAATATGTCCCTAGGTGTCCTAGGAACCCTAGGGACATATGTCATCATGTAATGTGTCGAAGAGGGTCATATATCAACGTATAACCCCCTTTGACCCATAAGAACGATTCTAATATGTCCTTAGGGGTCCTAGGACCCCTAGGGACATATGTCATCATCTAATGGGTCGAAGGGGGTCATAGGTCACCCTATGAGCCCCTTTGACCCATAAGAATGATTCTAATATGTCCCTAGGGGTCCTAGGACCCCTACAGACATATGTCACATTTAATGGGTCAAAGAGGGTCATAGGTCAACCTATGACCCCCTTTGACCCATATGAAGCATTCTAATATGTCCCTAGGTGTCCTAGGACCCCTAGGGACATATGTCATCATGTAATGTGTCGAAGGGGGTCATAGTTCATCCTATGACCCCCTTCAAACCATATGAAAGATTCTAATATGTCCCTAGGGGTCTTAGGACCCTTAGGGACATATGTCATCATGGAATGTGTCGAAGGGGGTCATATGTCACCCTATGATTCTCTTCGACCCATATGAATGATTCTAATATGTCCCTAGGGGTCTTAGGACCCCTAAGGACATATTCATCGTGGAATGTGTTGAAGGTGGTCATTGGTCACCCTATGAACCCTTTTGACCCATATGAATGATTCTAATATGTCCCTAAGGGTCCTAGGACCCCTAAGGACAAATGTCATCTTGTAATATGTCGAAAGGGTTTATAGGTCATCCTGTGACCCCCTTCGACCCATATAAACTATTCTAATATGTCCCTAGGGGTCCTAGGATCCCTTAGGGACATATGTCATCATGAAATGTGTCGAAAGGGGTCATAGGTCATCCTGTGAGCCCTTTTGACCCATATAAATGACTCCACTAGAAATAATATAGTAAAAATAATAATAATATAGTATAACAATCATATATATATATATATAATTTATAGATTATAATAATAATAACATAATATATTATATATTATAATTTACATATGATAATAATAATAATAATATATTATAGATTATAATTTATATATGATAATAATAATAATATGTATTAATAACATATATATAATATATTACGTTATTATATTTAATAAAAATATAGTAAATATAATAATAATATATTATAATAATATATATTATATTTATAGATAATAATAATAATAATAATAACATAATATATTATTATATATTAATAGATTATATATTATATCTTTACATTACGTTATATATATATAATATTATATTATATTATTATATAATATATAGATTATATATTATTTTATATATAATAGTTATGCTATTACATTATATATTTATTGATTATATATTATATCTTTACATATTTCATAACTCAAATTAGTTATATCACTTACAAATTTGTTTTTCCCTCTAATTTTTGTCCCTTTTCCCTCCAATTTTTATGCCGCCAATATTGGATATCGGATCTCATATCGGATATCCGATATCCGATATGAGATCCGATATCCAATCTCATATCGGATATCTGATAAGGCTTGGGCCTTACTTTCCAGGTTTGGTACCTAGATAGGTGAAAAAAAGTCAAAGCGGATTTTGAAGTGCTTTTAGACGTGTTCAAACTCTATTTTTTTCACATTGCCACTTTTTGGCACACCATGATCCTACACATACCCCACATCTGTTTGAGATTTTATCATCCTTTCATTGACTTTCTTTTCAATATTTAATTCATTTTCCAAACTTTCATTGATTTGTCTTTTAGATCTTAGATCACTTTGTAAGCTTGCATTGATTTGTCTTTCAGTGATTAAATCATTTCTCAAACTTTCATTCTCAGATCTTAAATTCACAATTTCTTCATTTCCATTAGATAGTTGACCTATAAGATTTTCATGCTAAAGGGATTGATTATTTCTTACCTCTAAGTCTTCATTTGCCTTCTTTCTCTATTCTAGAACTTCAGATAGCCTGATGGATTGCATTTCTTGTTCTCTTTTAAGCTTTCTTACTTCTTCCTGTAGAGAACCATTCTTTGCTAAGAGTTTCTTGATTGCTTCATTAGCTTCATTTGAGCTACTTGATGGTAAATGGTCTTCAATCTTTTCTTCAACATACTGATGATCATTCATTTGTCTTGCAAGTTCCTTTCTTCTTTTTAGAGATTGAGAAAGATGCTCCTTTGCTTCTTTGAGTTGAGCCATGGTCATTTCCAAATCTAGCTTTTCATTCTCAATAGATTTGTCAAGTCTGAATATCTCCATTGTCCTTGATCTTTGCTCAAGCTGTCAAACTTTATCTTGAGAACCACAATGCTCTAATACCAATTGTTGGAAATAATCAAGACTAACAAGATTACTGAGAGGGGAGGGGTGAATCAGTAACTCTAAAACTTCAATTCAATAACATATTCACCATTCATCCATCTAATCTACTATATGCATGAAAAGATAAACATTCATAACACATGAACACACTGATTTGATGACCCAGAAACTTTCCAATTAGAATGTAAAACTAGGGTGGGGATGATGCCCACAAAACTTCAATACTGTAGTCTAAAGTTGGCCTGTTAAGGCTTACAATGATCACTTATGGTGATCTGCCCTGTTAGGAGCAAGTAGGATTGCTACATCCACCTTATTAGAGGATTTACAAACATACAATGAAGTATGCACTCTGTTAAGAGATTTACAAAAGACTATTAAGTCTACCCTGTTAAAGGATTTACAAACTGATTCACTTGTTAGGATGAAGCAGTGGATCTAGTTACAACTGATTGCTGATAAGATCCTTTATGCACTGATCACCTGATGTGATAGCTATAAATTTTCTGCATCTATGTTGACCTTGCTATATTCCTCTGTTCTGCTGTTGATTCGCTTTTATTCTTCTCAAAATATTGCAATATAACACCATACAACGATACACAACATTTCATCATCTTTTAAAAATGACATAATATTACATATATACCATTCTAATATTTACACTAGCAAGGTCGGCCAAACACAAGTGAACAAAACATTACTAAGTCAACCAGATAGTAGAAAACTCAGGTTCCTCAAGCTGACTCAGCGACCTTCTGATACTCGACATCTACTACAATACACTACATTCTCATGCACTCAGTAAGAGTAGAGGCATGGTCCATACTAATCACTCTAAGTAGTTTGGAACTTGATAACCATTGGTGACTCAGTGAATATTGTGTTACTCGATAAAAACTGAATCCATTGATAACATTCTTCACTTGGTAAACACTGATTCCTTCATTTACCTTGATCACTCGGTAAACACTAAGTCCTTCATTTACCTTGATCACTCGATAAACACTAAGTCTTTCGTTTACCTTGATCACTTGGTAAACATTGATTTCAACTGATGAATCGGTGAACACTAAGAGCTTGGTAAACACTGCGAAGCTCAGTGAACACTAACTGCTTGGAGAACACTGTTATGCTCGGTAACCATTATGAACTTGGTAAACATTGCTGAACTGCCCATATGCTTGGTTTCCAAAGGAATGCTCAGTATAAACTATAGACTGAGTGATGAGCTTGATAAGCATTTAGAATCGAATAAGTGTTGTAACTAATGACAAATATATCATAATTCCATCACCGAGCTCAGAAGGTTAGTAAAGAAAACTTATAGTATCTACTAAGTAAATAGTTATTACCAAGCTTTCAAGGTCATCAAAGGACAGAAGTAGTTCTTACCGAGCTCACTCGGTCATCAAAGGAAATGTGGTTGAAGCAATTCTTACCGAGCTCACTTAGTCATCAAAGGAAATGTGGAAGAAGCAGTTCTTACCAAGCTCACTCGATCATCAAAGGAAATGTGGCAGAAGTAGTTCTTACCAAGTTCACTCGGTTATCAAAGAAAATGTAGCAGAAGCATTTCTTATCGAGCTCTCATGAAGGAATTCAATTCTTACTAAGTAAACTTGGCAGCCAAAGGATTTTATAGATATTGCAATGTTAACCAAGTCAAGAAGGTTAACTCATGAAATTTCTGGAAGCAGTATTTACCGAGCAGGGTTGGCCAGTAAAGGATTTCATTATTTTACGAAATAATGTTTATTTTCTTAGAGTAATATTTGTAATCGACTGATGTATGGTTTATTGGTAAATGTAACATGTGAATGAGCTGACTTGACAATTTGAATGGTATAATTAAGAGGTCAAGTTGAAAATTCTAACTGTGAGTGAGATGGCAATGAAATTAATGTGATATGAGGACTAATTATTGTGGAAGCAAATTTGAAGGATGATTAGAGATTATTGAGGAGCAAGAAAGCCATATTTGATCAAGGAGGATCTAATGATGTAGAAGAGAGACCTATAGTCAGCAAATTCAGTTGCATCTTATTCAGGTCAATTCATTATTGCTTTCTAACAATTGTAGCAATGATTTTAAATCTCTTAACAAAGTTGGTTTAATAGCCATTTTGTAAATCATCTAACAAGGTGACAGTTTAGTTGAATTGTTCTAAAGACCTCTAACAAGGCCACTCCTAACAGGGTGATCAAAATCCTCTAACAGGGTCACACCTAATAGTGTGTATTGTAACCTTTAATAGGGCTGGCTCCTAATAGGGCTCATTTCAGAGAGTGAAAATTGGTAGCTAGTTACTTGGTGGTTTTTCCCATATTGGGTTTCCATGTTAAATCTGGTGTCTCTTATGTTCATTTTGTTTTCAATTGCATGCATGTTTGCTTGAAGATAATTAATAGTTTAATTTACCAAGTTACAACATTTTAGTTATGTTTACTGAGTATCAAAAGTAACTAGATCTTTAAGAAATCTAAGGGATCTGCGATTAAAGTTTTTGTGAGTAACTAATTCACCCCCTGTCTCCATTACTCTATCATTAATTCCAACAGAAAATATATTTGCAAAATTATTGGACATGTTGTACTTAATGTTTATATCTACACATATGTTTTTGAAAGAAAAATTTGGTTTAATTAATGTGTATATATACAAAAATATTGGACATGTTTTACTTAATATCTATATCTACACATATGGTTTTCAAAGAAAAATTTGGTCTAATTAATGTGTATATCTACAAAAGTATTGGACATGTTATACTTAATGTTTATATCTGCACATAAGGTTTTGAAAGAAAAAATTGGTCACCTCGCTTAAATTCTCCCATATTATAATATCAACGATTTTCATTGACATAAATTCAACAACTTTTGTTAAGCCTTTCCATTGCTCCTTTTTTGTCATGAGTTGGGGTCGTTTAACAGTGGAAGCTTGTATTCAGTGTAGAGTATGCACATATCATGGTTGTGATTATTTATTTCAGTAGTTTGATATATATGATTCATTCTAGTAGTTGTTTGGCTTCCCTTGTGTGCATGTATAGCTTTGTGTTCAAGCACCTGTAGTTAGATATTAACCCAAACATATTACTATTCTATTGATCAAATGTGGTGGTATCAATTTTTACATAAAATATGGTTAAATTAGGTGTTTTTTCCCATATTTTAGATAGTTTCTATCATGAAATGCATAAATATTGTGGTGGTAATTTTGGGATAATAAACAACTCTACCTTGCATTAACATACTCCTCAAAAATCCAAGCAATAGGAGTAAATATTAGAGCTCTTAAGGAAAACCTTTTCATAGAAGAATTCTATAGTGTGCATAGAAGATGTGACCTTCAAAAAAATAAAAGAAACATTGTAAATGTCCAAGGCTGTAAATATGATGTGCAATAGGATTGTGCCTTCTAGAGGATTAATGATAAGAGATATTTGTGTCAAATTAGTCATGACTTCCACAAAAAGTTAGAATGTATTAATCCTTTTTATATGTCTTTTGTAGATGTCTATTATATTTTACAAATTGGATTTTGGAGCTCAAACTACTTATCATAAAGTAGATGTATATTTTACCCAAGGGATTGTTCCTAGCTATACTAGGCATAATTGTGAAGATTTCTAAAACATTGAAAACAAAATTATCACAAAATCAACATTAAATGTATGTCTATGATCATTTTATAGATCACTTTTTGATAGATATATTCTCAAAAGGCTCATGTATTCCTTTCCATTTTAAAAGTTGGGTGCAAGGTATATTTTAGTGGCTAATATTCGTAAATTGGCTAATTTTAGATTTTTTTGGCTAGTTATTTGGCTAATAATTTAAGATTTGATACAACCTAAATTGCCATAGTTTTATAAAATTTAGTTCCATAATATTTAAAATCGCTCAATAATTTATTTTATTGAAAATTTTAAACTCAAATATTTACCACAATATTCATTACTTGATTAGATCTGAGTCACCTAAATATAACATATTATTGGAGAAAATAAATTGAACTAGACAATAATTATCATAATTATTAGTTACTTTAGGGATATATCACCAATATTTAGTTTTCACTATTGATTTAAAGTATATTAACGGTCCTCATAATATTCCATGAGGTAAAAAAATGTTCAATTCTGATTTGTAATATTCCATGGTGATTAATGAACTTCCTATTATTATTGAGATTCGTTAATATTTTATATTAAAAAATTATGATTTGAAAATAATAGCCAATAGTAATCATTTTTAGAATAAAAAATTGAGAGATTTGCCAATAGAAATAATTTTTTTTTTTCAACATAATGAAAGATTTGCCAATATTTTTTATCTTCTTTTGGAAGCAGCTTTCTTAAAGTTTACCCTGGTTGGGTGCATAGACCAATGTCTTTGTCGCAATTCTAGCCATTATTGTATGACCAGGGAAAAATACATTTTCTAACTAGGTAATAGTTGATAATGATTATGAGTCTTGTCTTCAACATCACTTGAATTCTTAAATGATTACCCATAATGGTTCTCATTACTTTATCAAGATGCTTTCTACTTACTTGTTTGCTAGATATCTCTCTTCCTACGCCCCTACCTTATCCAGCTTCCTACAAACATAAGGTTACATATATTAGCTATTATTCCTATAAGATGTATCATCAAAAAAATAAAACTAGTTTGAAAAGATTGTAAGTGCAATTTTCATAGAAAAAATTGACAAAATAACAAAATATGATTTTCATTACTACAATCTTCAATAGAGATGTTGTGGATGCATATGAATAAATTTGATTAGATTATAACTCTAAACTCCACAAACTTGCAAACAACCTCCCAAAAAAATTGCAGAATCTATTATTCCATGAAAAACTATATCTAAATCCCAAGAACGGTTTATAGGTCTCAGCTATAAAGCTCGTTTCTCTCTAGGATTTATGGCTTGTAAATGTTGTTTAGCCTTGTACCTACTCACAACCTTGATTCCAAAGGTGGATTTTTTTTCTCCACCAACATTAACATCATTCTTACCTTTAACTAAAGCTCCAACCTCCAAGATTCATAAAATGATCACTATGCTATGTTTCCAGTCCATCAACACATTAACAATAGGACTAACAGTTCCAAACTATGTGTATTGTATCTCAGGTAGGTATAGAACACTAGGTGTTGGAAATCTGATTGAAAAGATCATTGATGAAGAAGATTGATTGAAAGAGAGAGATTGTTGTTAAAATAATGTTTTCAATCATTGTTTTGTCATTGATGTCAAACCTACTATGTGTAGAAATAACAATTGCTTATAAGATCCAAGTATTGTCACTTAGTTGATTACTGAAGAGGATTTGATCAACAAGATGTAACAAGAGTACCTAAGGGAAAGGTTGAGTTATGATATTGTAATGAAGTGCAAGAATCAGTTAACCCAATGGTCAAATGATGTATTGATAACATACTTGAAGATATAGAGGTTGGTCACACTTACAAACATTGGAGGAATAAGTTGTAACAAGGTTGACTACAAAGCTTAAACTAAGTTCATTATTGAGTGCTGAGTAAGCTAGTTGAAGCCGAGAAAATTCTTAGTTAGAGCTAAGAAAAAGGAAAATCTAGTGTGTTTTGAGTAAAATTTAGGTACCAAGTGAAGTTCAAGTGCCGAGCAAAGTAACAGGTGCTGAACATCAGAAAATCTTAGTAGGTGCTGAGTGAACTTTAGGTGCCGAGCATAAAAAAAAATGTAGCTGATGCCAACTAACATAGTATGTGCTAAGCACCAGTATTTCAATAGTGTCGAGCTACTGCATTATTGGAAATATCAAAGATTCACCAAATATGAGCCGACATAGTTATTACCTTGAATTTTGTGAACTAGTTGAAGGATAAGGATGATGCGTTGGTGGTACAAAATTCTATGTAAACTATTTTTGGGTGAATTCAAAAGGATTATTCAAGAAGTTTCTAGAGGAAACAAAATATGGGTTAGATACAATGAATCCTACCTAATCCATATGAATTGAAATTAAAGAATGAAAGAATCAAGTGGGAAAAGGAAATACAAGACTTCTATTTAAGGAGTCACAGACCAAGAAGCAAGTGTTGCTACTGAAGTGCCAAAATTGTGAAGTGGTTAGAAGGGTTTCAAGGAGAAGACATTTATGAGAAGGAATAGCACAGAGGCTCTGCTTCGATGAGTGGTTAGAGAAAGATGATTGCACTGGTACATTGAGCATGAAGACTCAAGGAGATTAAGATTGAAAGGAGGGCAAGTTGATAGAGTTGCAGAGATTGAAGGCCAGACAATATGAAGAGTTGAACGGTGATCTGAGATCTACAAGTTAAGTTGTATGTTGTAATTAGGTCAAATATTTTTTGTAATACTCTCTAGCAATTGTATTAAATATGAAAATCTTATGAACTTAGTTGGTTTAATAGCCATTTGTAAATCCTTTAATGGGGTGACATTCCAAGTGAATGTTCTAAAGTCCTCTAATTAGGCCCACTTCTAATAGGGTGGATAAATCCTCTAACAAGATCACATTTAATAGTGTGTTGTAAGCCTTTAACAAGCTAGGCCTTTTATAGGGCATCACTTCACAAGAGTGAGAATTGAGTAGCATGTTACTAGTGGTTTTTACCAAATTGGGTTTCCACATAAATCACCGTGTTATGTGTTGATTCTTTATGTGTTATGATTGCATGTTGATTAGCAATAACTTGCTGATTATGAAAACTAAAGCTTGGATAAATAAATAGTTGAATGGGCTCACTACACTTAGTGAAAAAAAGTTTGAATTGGACATTAGGACCTTGAATAGCTAATTCACCCCTCTCTTAATTACTCTAAAGCATTTCTAACACTAGGAACCTCACCATTCATGTTTTTACAAATCAAAAGCTTCATTTTTACCAAACATTAGGAAGTTTCACTATGTATATTAAGAGAAATACAAAATGTACATACAAACCCTTATCATGGTCTAGGGTAAACAACAAGCAAGGAAAAATCCAAAACCAACTATTTATTTATCATATCCAAACAAAATAATTATTTCCTTCATTTAATAGTAAAGATAAAAATTTATAATAATGGACTTATTCACTTACTATCACCTGCAATCGAATATGGTAACATAATTCTTGACTTTGTATAAATTCCCTCCTAAAAACTGTATATTAACATTCCAAATTTGTACATATCACATTAACCTCTTCTAGGTGGAAGGTAAACAATTTATATAACCTCTCCTTTGACCTTAAAACTTCACCTATTCAATTTTGATCCAAATAGAGCTCTGACTATTGGACTTCCAGATTTTTGCAAGAAAAGTTGCACAAGAGTTGCATGAGAACTTTTATTGCAATTTTTTGCAATTTTACAATTTTTACATAATATAATAACAAAAACTTCATAATGCCTATCAAAATACATCAAAACACTTTAAAAGTTTAAGAAATTTGAAAAATGATAATTTTTGGTCAACTCCCAATGCTTGACCAATTACTGACCACCCTTTGACTATGCTTCTAACCTTATTATAAGATGAAATTAACTTGCCTATATGCATAACAATAATACCTAAACTATCTTGTGTCATATTGGACACTTATTGACCTTCACTATTGCCCTCCTTGGTGTTTGATCACCTTATTTAGGACCTAGGGCCCCTACACCACTTAGAAGAGATCAAAAGTTTGTTGTTCCTAAAGATAAATGGATCATGATCATTGTTTCAATGATGGACACAAATAGGAAAATGCTACACTTTGATTGTGAGTCACACTTATGTGAGTATGAAAAAGAAGACATGGAATGGTTATGAATATTATTTTGCTTGTTCAAGCATTTAGCTTGAAACACATTTTTGTAAATTTAATTGTTATTCTCATATTCCGTTGTTGGTTCTATCAGGATGATGACAATGTAGAATTCCTACACACTATTTAGTAGACTCTATTCTATGTTTGAGATCTTGTGAATACTTTTGATAGATGGGAGGATGGAAAGGCCATGAGTTACTACAAGGTTTTGGAGTATTCTATGGAAAATACCAACAACATGAGTAAATGTGTACTAAATTTGTGTAGTAGGCTAAAATGATAGGGTTTCTAAGCTTGAAAATGTTTTGCATATTGAAAGAAAAAAATATTTAAGAAATAATTCAATAAATGGATTTTACAGCATGAATTTGAGACACTCATTTGACAAATTTTTTAAGCTAAATTAAAGAAAGAGCTTCAAAAACTTGTATACAAGGCAACCATTATAGAAAATGTTTGAGCCAAAATCACAATAAAAAAAAAGGGCTCTTAAGGCTCCAAAAACTCAAAAATTCCTTCCTCAATTTTCCAGTAAGTTCATAGGGATATAAAACTCTTTGCCTTGGCCCTTGACGTATACACAAGTGAGCATAAAGTCATTAATCTATACAATTATACCCAAGCAAAACCATAAATAAAAACAAAGGACAAAATCAAAACATCTAAAACATTGCTAAACAAAAAAGTAATTTGCTTTAGGTTGGTGTTTAAAATTGAATGATATATCAAACTCTAAAGAGCATGTCATTGTCAAAAATGGAATACATGGAATTTTAGACACAATAAATATCAAATAGATTCAACACTGAAAAGTCTAGAACAAAAATACAACCAAATATTGTTGTATACTTGATCAAAAATGATATAAACAATTGTATTTGTGACATATATGCAATAGCATTTTTGGATGTGTGTTAGAAAAGTTCCATTGAGACTACGTACTCATCCACCATTAGTGGGACACCTTTTAAAGACACTTTTTTGGCCATTTGTATTGTAAAAGCACTTGATGGTTTCACTTTACATAGTGATGTGCCTATGCTAATAGAAAATGGATGATTTAGGGTTATGTAGAAGTGAAACAATATAATTTTATAATAATTGTTGAGTTTAAATAGTGAGTTCTTTTTTACTCTATTTTTCCCTAAAAGGCATCCCAAATAAACAATTGTGTTAAATTGTCAATTTGCAATTGTTCTTTCTATTGGTTTTATGATTCTATTAGCATTGTTTCTCCTATATTAGTTTATCTGTATCAATTATCTTTAAGCATATGCAAAGTGAAAATTTTCTTCAAAAAATGTGGGAATTGCAAGAAATGTCCCCACCCCATCCTTATTTTACAAAAAAAAATTGGAATATCCTCACTATCTTCATTTTATTTAGTCACTCTTCCTTAGTTGAGTGCATGTTTGGTTAGGACATGCACAGATAAGATTTGTGAAATATTATGAAAATGGTGGTTGCTGGGAAGGTCAACGTGGCAATAGATTAATCATTACTCATGCTCGCAAAATATAGAAACTACATAGTCCATATCTAAGATGTTTTCATCTTATTTTATATATTGTACAACTTGTTCAATATAAAAAACTACATAGAAAATATAGATAATTCATAGAACAATCTCATCTATTGGTATCCCAATAGAGGTCGGACTGGAACATACCTAGTTATCTTTTTACCTTATTTTTAACAAGATAAATAATTGGAAGGGACATCTTAATGAGTAGTCCAACATTATATGACATCGAGATGTTGATATTTGATAAATAATGGAAAGAGGATACTAGAGATGAAAAGATTCCTAACAAACTGGGAATCATTTGACTTTAGAAAAAATAAGAATGACTACTTGTTAGATTTTGATAGATCAACTTAAACAACATATAACCACCTACAAACTAGTTATAAATTCAAGGCCTGAAAGAGTGGATTTAGAGTTGAAAGCTAGTCTCTTATTTAGCAAAGTGATAAATTTGATAACTTTGATTTTCTTTAACAACTGCAAATTTTGCAACTATTTTTCATAAATAATTTCTAGTTTTCTTCGCTACTTTGCAACATCAGTTAGACAATATATTTGGTTCTCAAGTAGAGAGTCTCTTGTGGAAACATGTACTTCACATAAATAAATTTATGGAACCTCCTTATCATGATTTTTAGAAATAGATTCAGATCTAAAACTACCAATATTAATATCTCCAAGTGAAGTAAGGAATATCAAATTGTCCTTTGCTCTCTTTGAATTATAGGTTAATCTTCAAAACTATTAAAGGATCTTAGAAAAAAATAGTCATTTCTTGACAATATGTAGGAGAGGCTATCAGATTGATATTCTATAGGAAAACTATTGATCACTTGAAATCTATGATAGGTAAGTTAAGAGTAAATGATATTTTGATTATTCTTTTACTAATTTAGAAAACTTGTACAAGGGAGAGTGAATTAGGGTTTGTGAAGGAATTAAGACCCTTAATATGTTTCAACAACATGATTTGGTAGGGTTTATAAAAATGGTGAGTAGGAAAAGGGACAATTGGCTTTGCTAAATTCACATATTAAAATTTGTGAAGCTCTTACAATGAATTCAAGGCCAAGGGTTTCAAATTCAAAAGGGAGAAAGTAAATCTACTCTATTAAGACATTAAATTCCAACAAGTCTTCTGCCCAATTTTGTGACTACCCAATATTGTGATATTTGAGAAGGGGAAAAGATAATTTTATAGTACATAAATCAGGGATAAATTTTTTTATGTAGATCTTTGGATGGACAAGAGGTTATCCCTTCAACAATTTCTGGAGAAATGGAAAGAAAACAATGTCAAATTTCTTGCTTGGATGCTAGTGTAAATTATTAATACAAAGCATTTTGATGGTGAATTTTAAGAAAAAAATTATGTTTCCTATGTGTAGATTATGTAGGATCATTCCTTACATGATGCAATTGAAGTAAGGAATCTCAAATTGTCCACTTTATAAATGTCAAATAAAATAGCCAAGGATTTTGGACTGCTTTAAGATCCTTTAATAGTTTTGAATGAATATTTCTCAAAATAATAATATGTTGAAAGAGTTATCAACAAAAAATTTGCACAATTAGCAATACCACCATAAGGGAAGATCGCCAGACTGAATTTATGAGCAACTCAAAATGCAAACTTCTTACCTCAAATAGCTCCCGTGCACATAGAGTACATCCAACCAACTTCATTGCCAAAAAAGAAAATGTGATTTCCATTTTATTTCTTTTTTTGCTTCTGAACCAATTTGGTTGAAATTTTGAACACATTGGGAAACCCTAATTTGGTCAAAATTTCAACCAAATCAGGCAAATAAACAAAAAAAATTAAGAATCCATAGGCCAATATAGCCTTTGGTCAAAAATTTAGGTCAAAAAATATGGGGAAATCTAATAGTGTCAATTTTTGGAAAATGAGTAACTATTTCTAAAAAATTTAATTTTTTTATTTTCCCAAAAATAGGTACCCATTTTTTGAAAACTAAAAATGGGCACTCAATTTTTTTTAATAAGGGTGCCTATTTTTTAAATTTAGGATCGGGTACCTGAGCCTAATATGGGTGCCCATTTTTTGAAAATGGGTACCCATTTTTGAAGAGGTCTCATTCTATGGAATTGAATTCTATGGAATTATGACCCAACTTTGTGCATTCACCCTTATATTAAGGGTTTCAAGGGCTTCAATGTTGTCTGATGGAAAAGTATGATTTTCACACCTTAGGTTTCTTATGAAAACTTTTCCTTGGGATTGGGGTTAGCCCACAACACCTTCTTATTGTCCATATGGTTGGATTGATGTATTAGTACTTTCAATCCTCTCCATAGCTCTTTCTCTGCTTTGTGATCCCTAGCCAAGTTGGAATGGCTTGCCTAGGGCATTACTTTAAAAACCACAATTGTGCTTTCCATGGGCCCTCCATTACTGTACATGGATTACATGTATTCTAGTTCCAAATCCCAATAAATTTTACAATTCCTATGGTGTGAAGTGGCCCTAGAACCCCATTTGTGCAAACAGCCTATCTCAAGACAACAAACTACTAAAATATAAAATAATTAATCTAAACACACAAAAGCTTACCAAATAACAAATGAACTAAGTACATAATCTTTAAATTATATCTACTAACACTTCTAACATTAAAAGAACTATAACTAATCCATACACAGTTAAAAAAATAAAAAAAACCATAAAACCATCATTCATAACTTGTTTTTCAGGCTGTACAATGCAAAGTGTACTTTCTCCAATAGATTGAAAAGATTGGAAATAAACTTATATAGGCTTAACATGGATGTTCCAAACTCATTTTGTTAGTTGAGAATCTCTAACTAATAAGTTTCTCTTTTTGCAAGAAATTGTCAAAACATTGTCAATGACAACTTTTGCAAGATTTGGCAATTTTTGCTATTTTTAACATCTACTTCTCAAACTTGATCCATTTGATTCCAAACTATGAAAAAGGCCTTAAATGGTTCCTAAACACCTAATAAGGACCTTAAAAAAATTACTTCCCTCATTTAGCCCTCAAAACCAAAAAATGCCCTATTAAGCCAAATGAGCAATTTTTGAACAACTATGAGCAACATTACCAATTTTGTGCTATTCCAACCTATCTATCCATAGCTCAAGACCAAGTTAGTCCTCTCATTGATCTACCAATGTGGCTAGCATCACTACAATCCAAAACATCTAAGAAGCACTAGGTCTACCACTATCTTACCTAGGTGCTCCTGCACCACTAACTCTAAGCCTAACTCTAGTTGTAACCCTAATCCTAATGCTAACCAAAACTTTAACTATAGCCCTATTTTTAACCCTAAAAATATAATTCTAAATCTAAACCTAACTCTAATTTTAACCCTAACTCTAGCTCCAACTCTAATTCTAACTCAAATTCAAACCCTAACTCTAACCCTTTAATTCTAACCCTAACCCTAACCCTAGTCCTAATGCTAACCATAACTCTAGCTCTAATTCTAACTCTAACTTAAACTCAAAACCTAACTCTAACCCTTTAATTCTAACCCTAATCATAACCCTATTCCTAACTCTATCTCTAACCGTAATCATAACCCTAATTCTAAATCTATCTCTAACTCTAACCCTAACCCTATATATAACCCTACTTCTGTAACCCTAATTTTAATCTTAACCCTAATGAGATCTCTAACTCATGGATGATATAGATGTCTAGATTAAATGATGTATGATTTGTATCTTCTAAATAGAAATTTATGTATTAGACTACTATAAATTTAACTATTTCTCTAGCTCGACCATAGTAGCTTTTTGCACATGCATGTATATGTGTATTTATAATATATATTAGCTCAATCATTGTAGATATATGACTTCACACAATGATCGTTGTCATTAGCCTAAGGGTGATGAGACTCCTATTGTGACTCCTACTAGTGTGGCTCATACTACATATCGTAGTATGGCTTGTGGTGTAGCTCATGGTGTAGTTCATTATGCAGCTCATGGTGTAAATCATGGTGGGGCTCATGGTGTAGCTCATGGTGGGGCTCATAGTGTAGCTCATGGTGGGGCTCATGTTGCATCTTGTGGTGTAGGTCCTTTTGTGGCTCCTAGTGTGGCTCCTGGAGATGCTCCTACTATGGCACCTCCACACATCGATATTGATAAACTATTTTCATTTGCAGAGTAGGAGGTTATTAGATTAGAGTAGTTTATATACTCCTCGGATGATGGTGTATATAGAGATATCTATATGACCATATGTTGGAGCTTATAGGATTTGACTACTAGATTTAGAGCACAAAATTATTTTAACCTTGATTTATTAGCTTCCATATCTATGGATCTTAGAGCTGAGATTTTGGGAGATGCATCTTTTGAGGACGTCAAGAGGGTGGCACCAAAAGATGTCATCAAAAGATATTATTTTCCATCATATGAGGGTACCTAGGGTAGGGTGAGGGGCTATTGAGTGACATGTTTCATAGATCCTATTGTTTCTAGTATAATCTATCCTCATTTCTTAGCCGCACATGGTTGTTATCCTAATAATGATTAGATTCCTCTTTATTTTTCTTAGTAGTAGTACACTAAGTTCTATGTGGGGTTCAATGTCAACTACTTAGATATTCTAGATTATTACAGATAGGGGCATGGTTAGACTGTAGATCATGACTAGTATCATAGTGTAAAGCATTTTTCACCTCCAAATGTCAAACAGATCATTGGGAAGAGACTTCCTCCAGTGACTCCAACACTAGCTCCTTTTTTTGATAGAGTTGTGATTTCTTCCTAGAGGGGAGAAATTGACAATATTGGACACATCACATCTATGACTACTAGTATCAAATTTGTCTCTCTTGGTTAGTATATTTACAATCAATAGAGTCATCTAGGTTTAGCATCTTCAGAGGCATTAAGTAGCACTTTGGGAACCTCCCCTAATGAAGTGTATAGAGATGTTGGATTACCATTACCAGGTGATGTTCATGCTCTTTTTGGACAACACACATATATGGATCTAGTGCTATATTTTTTGGAGGACCTATTCTAGGGTATCAATTATATTTATGATATACAATGGATATATTTTCACTCATTAATGGACACTATTAGACTGCATCAGGGCCCCATAGTTTTGCAAGTACTATCCACACCAATGATAGTCACCACATAGCATAGGTGACAACATTCTGCACCAGGACCATGACACTCCATAGATGGCTTGGGTATACAAGTTGGAGATGTTAGGATCATAAATGAAGGCCTTGATTATTTTAATGATCAATTATGAGGGCTATCTTAGATTGATACTATTCAAAGCATTGGATCATCATCGTTCAAGGACATGTTATTCTAGGGCACTGATTCTACACCATTACCCAATGACTTTACTCATCAATACTAGTAGCTAGAGTTGCAAACATTGGGGTTGGCTTGGGTACTTCAGGAGATTGTGGTGCTAAGTGTAACGCCCCACCAAGGGATCCAAAAGAATTAACCTAAAGTTTTACAAAGTTTTCCAAACATTTAAAAAAAAAATAATAACATACACATTAAACATAAAGTAGCAGAAGCAATAACATACAATCATAATTAAGAAAACATCATATATTACATTCCTTAAGGATCCTAATATTTGATACAATTGATTAATTGTGTGTTGTCTTTCATGTTACACAAATGTCATATCAGTTGGCAGTTAGTGCATGTCAAGCTCACTTGGTTAGTGAAGACAATTTTCCTAGTCTACTGAGCATTCTTGAGTTTACTCTATACAAAAGGAAATTCTATCAAGCTCGCTCGAGTGTCAAAGGAAGTTAAGCAGAAAAGAGTGTTAACCAAGCTAACTTAGTTAACAAAGGGAAAGTTGAGCAGAGTCAGTGTTAACTGAGTTCACCTAGTTACAAAGGAATTTTGTAAGTTCGTAGTGTTAACCAAGCTTCTATTGGATAACATAAGAAATCACTTTAGAATCAATCTCTATTAAGCTTGTTCGATTACCAAAAGATTTTCTTATTTTGACACGTAAAGCTTAACTATTTTACCTATTGATTCTAGCCAACTAAGGTGATGAATATTGGTTATTCTAATTTGTATTGGAGCTGACTTCACAATCTAAAAGGTATATGTAAAAGGTCAAGTTGTGATTTTAAAGTGTGCAATGCAAGTTGAATGAGTTAAAAGAGATAAGAAGAGGAAGTGAACTTGAAGGATAAGTAGATATCCTTGTGGATTAGAAAAGTATTATTCAATCAGGAAGGATCAAGTATGAACTAGAGAAGATATTTGTAATCAGCAATTTAGTTGCATCGCAATCAAGTCATTTCATTGTTACTCTCTAACCATTGTAGTAGTGAACTAAAATCTATTAATAGAGTTGCTTTAACAACCATTTATAAATCCTTTAACAAGATGGAAATTCCATTGAATTTTTTTAAGACCTTCTGCAAGGCCACTCCTAATAGGGTGATTAAATTCTTGAACAGGGTCACACCTTACAGTCTGTTTTGTAACCTTTTATAGGGTTGGCTCCTAATAGGGCTCACTTTAGAAGAGTGAAAAATAGTAACTAGTTACATTGGTGGTTTTTCCCAAATTGATTTTTTGCGTTAAATTATGGTGTCTCATGTGTACATGCTATTTCTTTCATGCTTGCAAGTAATTACTGATAACATCTTAAAATCTGCCAAAGTAATTCACACATTGCATTTACTGAGTTATAGTAATTTCTATGTGTTTATCAAGTATCAAGAGTAATTAGTTTTATCCGTTTGAATTTTAATTGACATCTAAGGGATCTGGGATTTATTTTAGTGGTAACTGATTCACCCCCCTCTCAATTACTCCTCTTATATTTCCAACAATTGGTATCAAAGCTTTTGATGCTTGCAGAGAAGGTTTCAAGGACCTAAGCTAAAGATCAAGATGACTCACAAGAGAGAGATACTAAAGATAGAAAGCAATAACTTTGCAACAATGCAAGGAATTATGAGGCTTCACCTAGCTACCATTAATAATTTATGATGCAAATATCTTGATGATGAATATATGACAATGTAAGAAGAGCTAAAGGAGAAAGCCTTAGAGGATAATTTGATTAAATGAGGATGAGAGAAGATGAAATGTTGCAAAATATGTGGAAAGGATCAAGGCTAGTATTAATGCAATTAGAGCATCTGGAGGAGAAATCAAAGAAGAAACCATTTTAAGTAAAGTTCTCATAAATGTGCTTCCCATCTATGGAATTAAAGTGTCTACTATTCAAGAAAAGAGATGTGATCCAAATAACAAGATAGGTTTGGATGCTAGGAAGATTGACTACATTTGAATTATACAACTTTGAAAACTATGTTCCTGCTTCCAAGAATATTGAGTCTACATTTGAAGCTAAACTCTCACTTAAAGAAACAGGCAATAAAATAAAGGATAATCAATTAGAAAGTGAGGAAGAAATTGAAGAAAGTTGCGATAGTGATCTTGAAACTATTAAAACTCTACTTGCAAAGAAATATTCTAGGAGTAGAAGAAAGTACAAAGGGAAAATCCCTTTAATCTATTTTTCTTGTGAAGAAATTGGTCATATTGCTACTAGGTGTTCAAACAAAGAAGGCAAGGAAGAAAAGAAAAATCACAAGTACAAAGGCAAGAAGGAATTCAAAGGTCACAAATCCTACAAAGAAAAAGGTAAGAAAACTTGTTTTATGGCTAAAGATTTTGACAATAGTGAAGATGAAATAGTGTATATTACTATAAAAGATAATTCTGATGATGAAGAAGATAAGATGACACTTGTCTCTCTGTAAGCAAAAATGACACATGGATCATAGATAGTGGATGTTCTCACCATATGACTGGAGACAAAACTAAGTTTGAACATTTTGATAACTATGATGGAGGTAGCATAAGGTTTAGAAACAATGAATTTTGTTGCATAAAAGGGAAAGGCCAAATCTCATTAACCAATGAACTTGTATGTGACAATGCCTATTGAGTTGAAGGACTAAAACATAATTTACTGAGTGTGGCATAGTTGAAAAACATTGGATTCAAGGTAGAATTCATGAATGACAAGGAAAGACTATTGGATAACCAAGGAAATCTGGTTGGATTAGGTAGGCAAACAAAAGGTAACCTATTTTATCTTGATCTTGGTGATTTTTCATATTTTATTGCTCAAGTAGAAAAAACTTGGCTATGACACAGAAGACTATGTCATGTAAATTTTGATAATATGGTCAAGATTAGTAGAATCAGAAGAGTAAGAGGTCTTCGTAGTTTGAAGAAACTTGATGTTGCATTATGCAAGAATTGCCAAATTGGTAAAATGTGAAAGACTAGTTTTAAAAGAAAAAACTATCAGTCAGAAGATGTCTTGGAAATTGTGCATACTGATTTATATGGACCCAGTGGAATAGAAACTTATAGTGGAGACAAGTTTTTCATTCTTTTGGTTGATGATTATTCTAGAATGATGATTGTTCTGTATCTAAAAGAAAAATGAGAAGCTTTTGAGAAATTCAAATGGTATCTTGTTAGAGTAGAGAAGGAAACTGGAAAAAGATTGAAATGCTTAAGATTAGATAGAGGTGGTGGATTCATCTCAAATGAATTCAACAATTTCTACATTGAAGGAGGAATGAAAAGACAAATATCAGCCCTTGGTACTCCTGAGCATAATGGAATAGCTAAAAGAAGAAACATATCCATTATGGATTATGCAAGGACACTAATGATTGAAAAGAATGTTGCTATCAAATACTAGAAGAAATACTAGAAAGCTATCAGCACTGTAGTTTGTACTTTGAACCAAATTTAATTGAGGAAGGACTGAAACAAAACTCCCTATGAACTATGGTATGGCTACAAACCCAATGGAAGTTACTTGAAAGTATTTGGTAGCAAATGTTATATCTTGAAAGAATCTAGAAAAGGAAAATTCAATGTAAAAGGCGATGAAGGTATATTTCTAGGATATTCTTGCAGAAGTAAAGCATACAAATGTTTGAATTTGTCTACTCACAAAATCATAGAAAGTGCACATGTGAGAAATGATGAGTTTGTAGAAAAAACTAAAGAAGAAAACAAGAAGGAACGAGAAGATTATAAAATATTTGTCTACTATGAACCTATTACATTTCCAAACACATTTGACATAAAGGAGACTTCATCTCCCAAGTTCTTAAAATCCCCATCAGCTACTGAGCTATAGGAAGTGCAAACTGAGTCATAGGGACTAGATTCACATTCAAAAGCTACTGAGTTAGTTCGTACCAAGTCTGAAGAACCTAAGCCATAGATAGAAGGACCCGAGCCAGAAGTTAAAATTCAAAATGAAGATAGTTTAGCTCATTCAAAAGTCAAAGAACATGTATTGGCTAAATATGTTAGAAGGCATCATATGCACTTGATCAAATTATTGGAGACAAATCTAATGGAACAATGAAACTATGTAAACTAGACTTAGGTATATGTTTACTTTCTAAATTTGAAACTAGAAGTGTTAAAGATACATTGGAAAATGAAAGTTGGATTGAGGCTATGAATGAAGAAATAGAATAGATTAAAAATTTAAAAAAAACATGGACTCTTGTAGCTAGGCCCAAAGATAAAAATGTGATTGGTACAAAATGGGTATTCATAAATAAGCTGAATGAAGATGAAATTGTCAAGAAACAAAGCAAGATTGGTATGTAAAGGTTATTATCAAGAAGAAGGTATTGATTATGGCAAAACTTTTTCCCCTGTTGCAAGATTAGAAGGTGTTAGGAATTTACTTTCTTATGTAGCTAACAGAGGATTCAAGGTATATCAAATGGATGTTAAATCTACATTTTTGAATGGAATTCTTGATGAGGAATCTACATTGAACAACCATAAGGTTTTGTTTATCCAAACAAAAGGGACATGGTCTAAAAATTACACAAAGTCCTATATGGTCTTAAATAAGCTCCTAGAGCCTGGTATGAAAGACTACATAACTACTTCATATAGATTGGTTTTCAAAGAACAAATGATAATAGTAGCCTATATATCAATGAAGGATCAGACAAGAAGATTGTATTGGTAGAGATATTTGTGGATGATACTCTATTCAAAGGAAATGATGACTTATACAAAGCATTTTTAGAACAAATGATTAAAGAATTTGAAATTTCCATGTCTGGTGAAATAAAATTCTTTGTTGCATTGTAGATATAATAAAACAAAAATGGTATCTATATTACTCAATCTAAGTACATCAAATAGATACTTAAGAAATTTGGAATGGAGGATTCAAAACTAGTTGGAACCCCCATGTGTATTGGACTTAGGCTTACAAAAGATTATGACTCCAAAGAAGTAGATTAGACCTTATATAGATCATTGATTGGGAAATTACAATATGTGGTATATGCAAGGCCTGATATTGCCTTAGTAGTTGGAATACTAGCAAGATTCTCAGCTAAACCCAAAGAAAATCACATGATGGCAATAAAAAGAATCTTGAGATATCTGAAAGGAACTCAAGACTATGGCTTATGGTACAAACTTGGAGACAACCTTGACCTAGAAGTATTTATTGATGTTGATTGGGTAGGAAATATTGATTACTAAAAGAGCACCAGTGGTGGAGCATTCTTTCTTGGTAAAAGGTTGGTATCTTGGACAAGCAAGAAGAAAAATTGCACATCTCAATCCATATCAAAAGTAGAATATGTGGTAGTAGTAATGAATTGCTCTAACAGTTTTTGGTTCAAACAAATGTTGGAAGGAATGAAGGTTGAAATCAAAGAGCCAATAGTGATGTATTGTGACAACACCAATGCAATCAACATATCAAAGAATCTAGTGATGCATTCCAAAACAAAACACATTTCTATAAAATATCACTTTGTAAGAGAATTAGTATTGGAAAAAGAAATCAGATTGGAATATGTGTATACTAAAGAAAAAATTGCAGATATACTCACCAAGCCATTACCTAAGGATGCATTTTTGTATCTAAGAGGTAAGCTAGGGGTCATTCCCCTATCTGAATCTCACTAAATAAAGTTGAGTGATGCATCAATAGGAACCAAGTTGAAGATCCATCGGTTGATGCAATATTGACAAGGACATATTACAAATGAATCTATACTCAAGGTACATTGCTACTAATTAGAATTGTCTTTGGCATGTGTTGTCAAAAAGAGAGAATTTTACTATAATATCTTTTTGAAATTTTGCAGAGGGAGAAGTTAAGAAGTTCAATCAAGGAGGGAGAAACTTTCTGACAAAAGGAGTCTTATTCCCAAAATTTCATTGTGCTATGACATATTGTGTTGCCATCAATGCCAAAGAGGCAAATTGTTGGATACAATTGATTAATTGTGTGTTGTCTTTGATGTTACAAAAATGTCATATCAATTGGTAGTCAGTGCATGCCAAGCTCACTTGGTCAGTGAAGACAATTTTCTTAGTCTACTGAGCATTCTTGAGTTTACTCTTTGTAGAAGGTAGTTTCTATCGAGCTCACTTGGGTGTTGAAAAAAGTTAAGAAGAAAAGAGTGTTAACTGAGCTCACTTGCTTAACAAAGGAAAAGTTGGGTAGAGTCAGTGTTAACCAAGTTCACTCAGTTACCAAAGGAATTTTATAAGTTCATAGTGTTAACCAAGCTTCTATTGGTTAACACAGGAAATTGCTTCACAATTTGTCTCTACTGAGTTGCATCAGCTACCAAAGGATTTTATTATTTTGGCATATAAAGCTTAATTATTTTACCTACTAATTCTAGCCGACTGAGGTGATGAATATTGGTTATTCTAATCTATATTTGAGCTGACTTGATAATATGAAAGGTATAAGTAAAAGGTCAAGTTGTGATTTCAAAGTGCAAGATGCAAATTGAATGAGTTGATAGAGATAAGAAGAGGAAGTGAACTTGAAGGATAAGTAGATATCCTTATGGAGGATAAAAGTATTATTCGATCAAGAAGGATCAAGTATGAACCAGAGCAGAGATCTGTAATCAGCAATTGAGTTGCATCACAATTAGGTCATTTCTTTATTACTCTCTAACCATTATAGAAATGAACTAAAATCTCTTACTAGAGTTGGTTTAACATCCATTTGTGAATCCTCTGGTAGGGTGGCAATTCCATTGAATTATTTTAAGATCTTTTCAAGGCCACTCCTAAAAGGGTGACTAAATCCTTTAATAGGGTCACATCAAATAGTGTGTTTTTTAACCTTTAACAAGGTTGTCTCCTAATAGGGCTCAATTCAAAAGAGTTGAAAACAAAAACTAGTTACATTGGTGAATTTTTCCAAATTGGATTTCTATGTTAAATCCTAGTATCTCATGTGTTCATGTTATTTCTTTCATGCTTGCAAGTAATTATTGATAACATCTTAAGATTTGCCAAAGTAGTTCACATTCTGAATTTATTGAGTTACAATAATTTTCTATGTGTTTATCAAGTATCAGTAGTAATTATTTTTATGAGTCTAAATTTTAATTGGCATCTAAGGGATCTGGGATTTATTTTAGTGGTAACTAGTTCACCCCCCCCCCCGAGTTACTCCTCTTATATTTCGAACACCCAAGATGTTGAGTCACATTTAAGTTTAATTAATACTAAGTCTAATAATAACTACATCCACATGAAAGAATAATTAAAAGTCCAAAGTCCACTTAAATAATATACATTTGTTTCAAATGCCACTTGGCAATAAAATTCAAAATGCTCAATCATCCACTGTACATGTCACAAGGTATGAAAGGCTAAAAGAATATACATTTATTAAAAGAGAATTACATCATCCCTTTCAGATTCATGAAATAAAGTACAATACAATAAGTGAAACCATCCATCATAAAGATATAACTATCCATCATAAAGATACAACTATCCACCATAATACAATGAGATAGAAAGAAAGGAAATGCAGACAAGGAAACTCCAGTCATTATCAACAGATAGATCTCAATGGTAAGAGTAAAATGCAATACCACCCAACCACATGGAACCTAAATGGCCCATTCCCACCGTGCTGAGGAGATAGTCACAAGTCCAAAAAATAATATCAATCCAAATATGAAAAGTAGTCTCTAAGTCCAAGAAATCCTAAAAGTAATATAACTCAAACGTACCAAGATAAATCGACATGTAGACCTAGAGGAACACAAAGAAATGTTGGAAACCTACTATGTAAGTGGGCAAGTTTCATTGCATGAATCATGCTAGAGTTACCCTGGTAGTCTCTCAGGACTCTGCCCCCCTAGTGATCCCTATGCGGCACTAGTATCCTCTTGTACTGACAAGGCATACTAACAATGCATGGTCGCAACCAAGTGTTCTCTCTACTCCAATCCTAGTCTGTATTAGAACTTGAGGCATGGGCGGGAACATACAAAGACTCTTATTAGGTTCATTTTACTCTCATTTAGTGTAGGGTTTTCACTTATTAAACAACTTACAATGGGTTAACCTAGCAGCCACTTAGGGCCCCAGCCTTCATTGCAAGCCACTTCCTGAAATTAAATATAAATAACCTACCCTAGGATCATAAAAGTATAAATTAAAGAAGCATATAAAATCACCTCAATCCTATACAAGTGACTGAAAAACATCAAAAGAAGATTCATAATAACACATCAGCTCTCTACAAGAAATTGGAAAGCATCTCAAAAATACTGATTGAAGACTCAAAATGGTAAGTCAAATATGTCATAAGATGACATCACCAACAAAAAATCATACCAAACACCTTACTACTATAAAAGAAATTGGAAATCAATCCAAATATATTGATTGAAGACTCCAAAATGGTTAATTCAAGTAGGTCATAACATTCACCTTAGTTTCACGAAAGAGCACTGGAAAGTAATAATAATCAATAGATCAACACACATCATAGAGCATACTAGACACATTACCATGGTTGAGTATAACAGATCGAGATCAAATCATCATAATGTCAAAAACACAAAACTCCCAAGCCTCTGGTCACATTCTAAGACTGGTCAACACTCTAGTCAACCCAAACTCAAAACATAGACAACATGCAAATAACAAAGTGTAGGTTTCATAACTTGATTTTGAAAACATATTATTGAGTTGAATGTATGGTTTTAGTTTCTAGTTTAATGTATATTTCAAGTAAATAAATTACATAGTTCTATTGAAAATGATTAAAAAGATCATGAGGAAAGTTGTTGGAATGATCATATGGAACTGGTAAAGAATGTTCTCAATCATTATTTTGTCATTGATGTCAAACTTGCTACTTGCAGGAATGACAATTGCTTTAGTGATCCAAATACTATCAATTATTTGATTGAAAAGGAGGCAATCAATCAGATGTAACTAGAACACCAAGAGAAAGGTTGAAGTTATGATGTTGTAATGAAGTACAAGGATCAGTCAAGCCATTGATGAAATAAGTGTGTTGATGACATACTATAAGACACAGAGAATGGGCACACTGAAACATATCAAAGATATAAGGTTTTAGCTAAGACATCTATAAAGCCCAACTAAGATCATTAGAGAAAGGGATCCAAGCAAAGCTAGTAGGTGCCGAACAGATTCCTAGTTGAAGCAGAGTGAGTAAACTTCAGATGCCAAGAAAGTTAAACTACAAGTGACGAGTGATATCAAGTGCTCAACAAATATAAGTGCTGAGAAAATATCAAGTGCCATGCAAATATAAGTGCCAGGCAAATACAAGTGTCGAGTAGATATAAGTGCCGAGTAACATAGAGGTGCCGAGCACTAGTAAAACTAATAGTGCTGAGTAACACAGAGTTGTTGAGCACTAGTAAATCAATAATGCCGAGTAGCTGCATTATTTTGAAAATCAAAGATTTGCCAGATCTAAGCTGAGAAGGTTGTTATCTAAAAATTTGTGAATTAAATGTAAGATAAGAATGATGAGCTGGTGGCACAGAACACCATGCAGAACATTTTTTGAGGTTACAACTGGAACCTAGACAAAGTCTCTAGACAAGAACAAGATATGGGGTAGATACATTATATCCTACCTAATCCATTAGAAACCCTAAAATTAGAGAGGGAGAATTGAGTGGCAAAGGAAAATCAGATTTCTATTTAAGGAGTCCTAAGTTCATGAAGGAGAGAGAGACGCAGTCAAGCATGAAAGCATAAAATGCTAAAGGAGATGCTAAGGAGGAAAGAGAGCATAGTTACTCTGTTTCAATAAGAAGACCTCATATATGGATGCATTGGCATGATGAGTAAGAAGAATTAAGGAGATGAAGCTTGAGAGAAAGACAAACTGTCAGAGATGAAATGATTAAAGCCAAGCGATAGGACTGAACTGAAGAAGTGATTTGAAATCTGTAAAGTATGTTGTAAGTTGTATCAGATCAAAAAGCCATTACTGTTACTCTCTAGCAATTGTAACAGTTAGTTTAAATCCTATGGACTTAGGTTAGTTTAATAGCCATGAGATAAATCCTTTAACAGAGTAACATTCCAAGTGAATGTTCAGAAGTCCTTTAACCAGGCCCATTCCTAACAGTTTGGTGAAATCCTCTAATAAGGTCACATTTAAGAGTGTGTTGTAAGCCTTTAATAGGGAAGGCTTTTAATAGGGCATCACTTTAGAAGAGTGAAAATCAAGTAGCATGTTACTGGTGGTTTTTCCCAAATTGGGTTTCCACGTAAATCATTATGTCATGTGTTGACCTTGCATGTTTTATCTCTACATGTTGATTTATGATAACTTGCTAATATGGTTGATTTAAGTTTGGATGAATGAAAAGTGTATGGATTCATTAAAAGTAGTGAAAAAGTGTTATTAGGGCATTTGGACCTTGAATAACTGATTCACCCCCCCCCCCCCACCCCTCCCTCTCAGTTATTCTAAAGAATTCTAACAATTTGTATTAGAGCGAGACTGTTGATTCAGTTTAAAGGGACTATAAGCAGAAAAGATCAAAATACCTAAGAGAGAAGTTCCCAAGCTCAACAAAGACAACTTTGTTGCATGAAAAAGCTTGATGAAGCTACATCTTGGATCCATAGGAGATTATGCCAAAAATTCAATTGTTACTAAACATGTAGATCCAACAGGTACTCTTACAGCAGAAGATATGAAAAACAAATAGGAACACAATCAGACAATGTTGGAGATTGCTTCTGCACTCAACTATGCTGAATTTGATGATATCAAAGGTTGTGATACTGCATTCAAAATGTGGAAAGCCCTATTAGACATCTATGGAAGAGATTAGAATGTATAGAGAGCAAAAAGAGAAAGTCTTAGAGGAAAGTTTGATGATATGAAAATGGAGGAAAATGAGAGTGCTGCTCAGTATGGCACAAGAATAAAGGAAGTGGTAAGTGCAATAAGATGCTTGAATGGTCAATTGGATGAAGATACTATTAATAGTAAGTTCTTAAGAACCTTGCTCCCTATTTATGCTATTAGAGTATCAACAATGCAAGACCTAAGATGTGTGCCAGGAAACAATCTAATTTTTGAAGGTATAATAGGTAGACTCACTACATTTGAGTTATCTAATTTTGACAACTACAGACCTGAGAATGTTGAATCTACTTTTAAGGCCAAGCTATCACTGAAAGATACTGAATAGGTGAAATCAAAGAAAGGAAGAAAAATGAAATATGTAACTAGTGACAGTAGCACTACTGAGGAAGATGTGGAAGAATTGGAAGCATTGCTTGCTAGAAGATTTCACAGAGGCAAAGGAAAATTCAAAGGTAAGATGCCTATCATTTGTTTCAATTGCAATGAAGTAGGTCATATTGCTGCCAGGTGTACATAGAAAAAGGATTACAAGGAAGACAACAAAACCAAATTTAGAAGAGATGATGACAAGAGAGATTACAAAGACAAAGGCAAGAAGTGTTATATTGTTGAAGAAAATTCTGATGATAATGATGATGAAGTTGTCTATGTAGCCATGAAGGATCAATCTGATGAAGAAGATCCCACAACACTGGTAACATGTATGAACAAGAATGACAGGTGGATCATAGATAGTGGATGCTCACATCACATGACAGGAGACAAAGGTAAGTTTGTTAACTTTACTTAGTATGATGAAAATAGTGTTAGATTTGGTAATGATGCTCCATGTTAAATCAAAGGAAAAGGTTCCATTAAGCTCACAAAGAAAATTTCATGTGATAATGAATACTATGTTGAAGGATTAAACTACAATTTGCTGAGTGTCTCACAGTTAGGCAATATAGGATGCAAAGTAGAATTTGGAAACAAAACTACAAAAATCTATGATACTGATGGTAAACTGATAGGAAAAGGAGATCAAACAAAAAGTAATTTGTTTTACCTTGATATGGATGATGTTTCTTGTCTCATTATAAAATTTGATGATGAATGGTTATGGCATAGAAGGCTATGTCATGTCAACTTTGATAATCTGGTCAATATCAATGAAATGAAGAAAGTCAGAGGTTTACCAAAATTGAAGAAGCCTGATAATATCATGTGCAAACAGTGTCAGCTAGGAAAGATGACAAAGTCAAGTTTCAAAAGCAAAAACTATACATCTAGAGAAGTAGTTGAGTCAGTTCATGCTGATTTATGTGGTCTAATGGAAGTACAAAGCTATAGAGGAGATAAATACATAATGTTGTTTGTTGATGACTATTCTAGGATGATGACTATTATGTTCTTAAAACAAAAATCTAATGCTCTTCAAATGTTTAAGTGGTATGTGGCTAGAGTTGAAAAGGAAACAGGAAAGAGCTTGAAATGCTTGAGATTAGATAGAGGTGGTGAATTCACATCAAATGAATTCGAGATATTTTGTAATGATAAAGGAATCAAAAGACAAATGTCAGCTCCTAGAAGTCCCCCATAGAATGGAATTTCTGAAAGAAAAAATAGATCTATGATTGACTATGCTAGAACATTCATGATGGAAAAGACTATTGCTCTAAAATACTGGAGAGAAGCTGTAAGTGTAGCTGTTCATACATTGAACTGAGTACAAGTCAAGAAAGGTACAAATACAACACCTTTTGAATTATGGTATGGTCACTCACCCAATGTAAAATATTTCAAAGTATTTGGTTGCAAATGCTTTATCCTTAAAGATGCTAGAAATAGAAAATTTGATGCAAAAAGTGATGAAGGCATATTCCTTGGTTATTCCACTAGAAGTAAGGCATACAAGTGTTTGAATACTAACACTAACAAAATTGTGGAAAGTGAAAATGCAAACTTTGATGAGCACACAGAAGTCCAAGCTTAAGAACCAAAGAGAATGGATGAATACAGAACCTTTGTGTATTCTTATGGAAGAATGACTATTGATGAGGATGATGTTAATCAAATTGAAACTCAACAACAAATTTTAGTCTCAGCTGAGTCCCAACTAGTGAATGCTGAGTTGCATTCAGAAGTCAAGTTGCAGAATGAAGAAAATGCACAATCTGATTCTGAAGATAGTACACATGAAATAAATGAAGAACATCCTGACAATGAAGTACATAGTGACCCTAAATTTGAAAGATCAAACATGAAAACAAGGATAGAGCCAAGATTATCCAAATATGTAAAAAGACATCACCTTGCTGAACAGATAATTGGTGACAAAGATGCAAGACCAATGACAAGGAACAAATTGAGACATGAATCATGTCTGATTAGCAAATCTGAACCTAAGATAGTATATGGTGCATTACAAGATGATGACTAGTATAAAGCTATGGAAGAAGATATTGATCAAATAAAGAAGAACAAAACCTGGACTTTGGTTCCTAGACTAGTTGACAAGAATGTGATTGGCACCAAGTGGGTATTCAAAAACAAGCTAGACGAGAATGGTGAGATTACCAAAACAAAGCTAGACTAGTATGCAAGGGTTACACTCAAGAAGAAGGACTAGACTATGGGGAAACATTTGCCCCTATTGCTAGAATGGAAGGAGTAAGAACTTTAATTGCATATGCTGCATATAAAGATTTTAAAGTCTATCAGATGGATGTAAAGTCTACTTTTTAAAATGGTATACTAGAAGAAGAAGTCTATATTGAACAACCAGAAGGATTTTTTGATGAGAACAACAGGGATATGGTTTGTAGGTTACATAAAGCACTCTATGGTTTGAAACAAGCACCTAAAGCATGGTATGATAGACTTCACAAGTATCTAGTGCAAATAGGATTTGAAAGAACTAATGATAATAGAAACATGTACATCAAAGCAAAATAAGGAAAGGATATTATTGTATCTAAAATTTTTGTGGATGACATAGTGTTTGGTGGAAAGGAAGTGCTTTGCAAAGGCTTTCCTGACAAAATGAAACATGAATTTGAGATGTCTATGTTTAGAGAAATTAAATTTTTTCTAGGATTGCAAGTACATCAACTAAAACATGGTATATTTGTGACACAATCAAAGTACATCAAAGAGATTCTCAAAACGTTTGGATTGGAGGAGTCCAAACCAGTCAGCACACCAATGGTAACCAGAAATAAGCTATCCAAAAATGATGAATCAGCTAAAGTTAATCAAACAATGTACAGATCTATGATTGAAAAACTACAATATGTTGTACATAGTAGACCAGACATAGTATTAGCAGTTCGAATAGTGGCTAGATTCTCTGCTAATCCCAAAGAAAATCATCTCATAGCAGTAAAAAGAATAATGAGATATCTTAAAGGAATTGATAACTTTGGTCTATACTACAAAAAAATGGAAAATTTGAGCTCAATGCATATATAGATGCAGATTGGGGAGGCAACATTGATGATAGAAAAAGTACAAGTGGAGGTGCATTATTTTTAGGCAAAAGGCTAGTTACCTGGACTAGCAAGAAACAAACATGCACATCCCAGTCCACTGTAGAATTAGAATATGTGGTAGCAGCAGTCAATTGCACAAACATTGTGTGGCTCACACATCTATTGAAAGGAATGAAAGAAGAGGTAACAAAACTTGTGATATTGTATTGTGATAACACAAGTGCTATAAACATATCCAAAAATTCAGTAATGCATGCAAAAACCAAGCACATCGCAATCAAGTATCATTATGTCAGAGAATTGGTAGAAGACAAACACGTGAAGTTGGAATACATTCACACAAAGGAACAAACTATAGATATCTTCACCAAACCATTGCCCAAGGATGCTTATGAATATCTTAGAGGCAATTTGGGGGTAATACCCCTAACTCAAGCAGTTTAAAGCAACAAGGAAGCTACCTTGCATCACAAGTAATAAATCATTGAAATATCAGAAGAATGATGCAAAGGATGACAGCAGGAGTAGAAACTCCAAATCAATCACAAGCATGGTGACAGAGGGAGAAAACATCAAGAAGCCAAAGATTATATTTTGCATGATAAAGATGCTACATCTTTGGCATTTATGTCAAAGAGGGAGAAATGTGTAGAAACCTGATCAATACAAAGCAAGAGGGAGATATATATGAAAGATGGAGATATATGAGATCAGTAGTAAAGATGTAGTAGCCAAGAAAAGTAGCAGACAACATATACAATCTTGGTGGTAACTAAGTTGATTAATTGATCAGTTTGGTTTGCCATCAATGCCAAAGAGGGATATTGTTGAAAATGATGGAAAAGATCATGAGGAAAATTGTTGGAATGATCATATGGAACTGGTAAAGAATGTTCTCAATCATTGTTTTTTCATTGATGTCAAACTTACTACTTGCAGGAATGAAAATTTCTTTAGTGATCCAAATACTATCAATTAGTTGATTAACAAGAAGGAGGCAATCAATCAGATGTAACTAGAACACCAAGAGAAAGGTTGAAGTTATGATGTTGTAATGAAGTACAAGGATCAGTCAAGCCATTGATGAAATAAGTGTGTTGATGACATACTATAAGACACAGAGAATGGGCACACTGAAACATATCAAAGATATAAGGTTTTAGCTAAGATATATGTAAAGCCCAACTAATATTATTAGAGAAAGGGAGCCGAGCAAAGCTAGTAGGTGCCGAACAGATTCCTAGTTGAAGCCGAGTGAGTAAACTTCAGATGCTAAGCAAGTTAAACTACAAGTGCTGAGCAAATATAAGTGCCGAGCAAATATCAAGTGCCAAGCAAATATAAGTGCCGAGTAGATACAAATTCTAAGGAGATATAAGTGCCAAGTAACATAGAGGTGCTGAGCACTAGTAAAACCAATAGTGCCAAGTAACACAGAGGTGTCGAGCACTAGTAAATCAATAATGTCAAGTTGTTGCATTATTTTAAAAATTGAAGATTCGCCAGATCTAAGCCAACAAGGTTGTTATCTAAAAGTTTGTGAATTAAATGAGAAATAAGAATGATGAGCTGGTGGCACAGAACACCATGTAGAACATTTTTGAGGTTACAACTAGAACCTAGATGAAGTCTCTAGATAAGAATAAGATATGGGGTAGATACATTGTATCCTACGTAATCCATTAGAAACCCTAAAATTGCAGAGGGAGAATCGAGCAGTAAAGGCAAATCAAATTTCTATTTAAGGAGTCATAAGTTCATGAAGGAGAGAGAGACGCAGTCAAGCATGAAAGCATAAAATGGTGAAGGAGATGCTAAGGAGGAAAGAGAGCATAGTTACTCTGTTTCAATAAGAAGACCTCAGATATGGATGCATTGGCATGATGAGTAAGAAGACTTAAGGAGACGAAGCTTGAGAGAAAGACAAGCTGTCAGAGCTGAAATGATTAAAGCCAAGCAATAGGACTGAACTGAAGAAGTGATATGAAATCTACAAAGTATGTTGTAAATTGTATCAGATCAAAAAGCCATTATTGTTACTCTCTAGCAATTGTAACAGTTAGTTTAAATCCTATGGACTTAGGTTGGTTTAATAGCCATGAGATAAATCCTTTAACAGGGTAACATTCCAAGTGAATGTTCAGAACTCCTTCAACCAGGCCCATTCCTAACAGTTTGGTGAAATCCTCTAACAAGGTCACATTTAAGAGTGTGTTGTAAGCCTTTAACATGGCATCACTTTAGAAGAGTGAAAATCAAGTAGCATGTTACTGGTGGTTTTTCCCAAATTGGGTTTCCACGTAAATGATTGTGTCATGTGTTGACCTTGCATGTTTTATCTCTGCATGTTGATTTACTGTAACTTGCTAATATGGTTGATTTAAGTTTGGATGAATGAAAAGTGTATGGATTCATTAAAAGTAGTGAAAATGTGTTATTAGGGCATTTGGACCTTGAATAACTGAGTCACCCCCCCTCTCAGTTATTCTAAAGAATTCTAACAAGTTCACCCTCACAATTAACCCATGCTTATGTTCGAATAGAATACAAAATTACCCCTATTTGATATTCAGTCAATTTCCTAAAAATAATCTAACAATAATTATTCATTTAATTTATTAAAATAATACTTGTTGATTTTCAAATAAAATAATCTACAATTTTATTAAAAATTAGTATTATAATAATTAAATAATTTTAAAACTTAATTGAACAACTTCCATTATTAATTGATCTTAATTAAATTAAATTTAACTAAATTAATTAATAATTATATATAAAAATAATCATATTGATATAATTTAATTAATAATTAATAAATATAATAAAACTTATTAATTACAAATAGTAATTTAAAATTTGATATAATAAAATTTTAGTAAATTAAATTTATAAAAACTAAATTCATAATTTGTAAGGCATTTATTTGGAAAGGCTCACTAGCCTTTTTAAAAGCCATGTAGCCAATGTTGCTGGTTGCAAGCCAGTTGGGACCATAGTGCAGTACTACGTACTACTGCTGTTGTTGTAGTCAATATTGTGGTCAACGTAGTAGACATTACCGCCAACAGTAAGGAAAAAAAAGGGGGAGTGGTGGTGTAAAAACCCACATCCCCTCTTTAATATTATTTTTTGATAAATATTTTGCCATAAAAAATTTAGACAAAACTCCCCCTTCCTCTTAAAACATTTACATTACACACACACACACACACACACACACATAAAAGGTTCTAGCCTTAATCTAATAGGGAAAATACGATCAACTAGGTGAATTCTCTATTTAAATTTTTCTTTCTAGAACTCAGAACCCTTCTTGGTTTACAATTTAAGTTGCAAAATTATTAGACTAGGATTCTAAGATGTGTCAATCTCTATATATTCAAAAGATTTAACATGCATACTAGAAATTCACAATATTGAAACACTCGTCATAGAGAATCCTTCAAATCATCATTACACAGACACAAAGAAGACATGAAAAGAGAAAACATAATAAACTATGCAAATCATCACAAGAATTTACCTGGACTTTGATACTAATTGCTATGCCCAAAAAGGTTGTGAGAGAAATTTCTCCTCTCCAAACCTTCTCTATTCCAAAATTCTTTCCTCTTCCAAATTCACGGTCCCTTCCCAAAACTTCCATCCTTTGAAAATGAACCCTAAATTGGTGATAAGGAATTCTCTCCTAAAATTGGGGCACCAATTGTGCGATCACTAGAGATAACTCTCTGCTCACTAGACTTTAACTCTTATTATCTTTTCTTTATCTTTTCTTTATCTTTTTCATGCATGTTTATTGAATTATAAAATAAGTTTACTTAATTTTCACTTGACTTCTCTTTTCAATTAATTTATTAGATTTTAATCTCATGCACACATTATGTAGTTTTGAAACTTTTAATAAATTAATATCTTTCTCACTTAATTTATTTTCGAACGTTAAATGATAAAATACTTATTAATTTAAATAATAATAGTATTTAGAATTTATTTAAAACTGAATTGTAAATATATTATTATTAAATTAAATAAATATTAACATGTTTTAAAATTATTCTTATAACTTTTATCTTCAAATTTAATTATTTTTATTTAATTAATTTCCCAATTAATTAAAAATAATTAAACATTAAAGATTCCATAAAAAATTTCCATTCAATTTTATTTTCCATTAAATCACCTCAGTCCTATACAAGTGACTAGAAAACATCAAAAGAAGATTCACAATAACACATTAGCTCTCTACGAGCAACTAGAAAGCATCCCCAAAAATACTAATTGAAGACTCAAAATGGTTAAGTCAAATATGTCATAACATGACATCACTAATAACAAATCATACCAAACACCTTTGTCCTATAAAAGCGATTGGAAAACAATCCAAATATATTGATTGAAGACTCCCAAATGGTTAATTCAAGTAGGTCATAACATTCACCTTAGCTTCACACAAGAACAATAGAAAGCAATAACAATCAATAGATCAACACACATCATAGAGAATACTAGACACATTACCATATTTGAGTATAAAAGATCGAGATCAAATCATCATAAGGTCACAAACACAAAACTCTCAAGCCTCTGGTAACATCCTAAGACTGGTCAACACTCTAGTCAGCTCAAACCCAAAACATAGACAACATACAGATAACAAAGCGTAGGTTTCATAATTTGACTTGATTTTGAAAACATATTATTGAGTTAAATGTACGGTTTTAGTTTTTAGTTTAATGTATATTTCAAGGAAATAATTTACATAGTTCACCCTCACAATTAACCCATTTTTATGTTTGAACAGAAAACAAAATTACCCCTATTTGATTTTCAGTCAATTTCCTAAAAATAATCTAATGATAGTTATTTATTTAAATTATTAAAATAGTACTTGTTGATTTTCAAATAAAATAATCTAAAATTTTATTAAAAATTAGTATTATAATAATTAAATAATTTTAAAACTTAATTAAACAACTTCCATTATTAATTAATCTTAATTAAATTAAATTTAACTAAATTAATTAATAATTATATATAAAAATAATCACATTAATATTATTTAATTAATAATTAATAAATATTAGTAAAACTTATTAATGACAAATAGTAATTCAAAATTTAATATAATAAAATTTTAATAAATTAAATCTATAAAGACTAAATTCATAATTTGCAATGCATTTATTTGGCAAGGCTCGCTGGCCTTTTAAAAAGCCATGCGACCAATGTCGTCGGTCACAAGCCAATTGGGACCACAACACAATACTACATACTACTGTTTCTATCGTAGTCTATATTGTGGTTAGCATAGTAGACATTGCTGCCAACAGTAAGGAGAAAAAAGGGGGAGGGGTGGTGTAAAAACCCTCCTCCCCTCTTTAATATTATTTTTTTAATTTTTATTTATTTTTGATAAATATTTTTCCATAAACAATTCAGACAAAACTCCCCCCTCCTCTTAAAAAATTTACATTATATATATATATATATATATACAAAAATTTCTAGCCTTAATCTAATAGGGAAAATATGACCAACTGGGCGAATTCTCTATTTAAATTTTCCTTTTTAGAACTCAAAATCCTTCCTAGTTTACAATTTAATTTGAATAGTTATTAGACAAGGATTCTAAGATGTTTCAATCTCTATGTATTCAAAAGATTTAACATGCATACTAGAAATTCACAATATTGAAACACTCGTCACAAAGAATCCTTCAGATAATCGTTACACAAACACAAAGAAGACATGAAAAGAGAAAGCATAATAAACTATGTGAATCATCACAAGAATTTACCTGGACTTTGATGCTAATTGCTATGCCCAAAAGGGCTGTGAGAGAAATTTCTCCTCTCCAAACCTTCTCTATTCCAAAATTCTTTCCTCTTCCAAATTCGTGGTCCCTTCCCAAAACTTTCGTCCTTTGAAAATGAACCCTCAATTGGTGATAAGGAGAGCTCTCTTAAAATCGGGGCACCAATTGTGCAATCACCCGAGAGAACTCTCTACTCACTAGATTTTAACTCTTATTATCTTTCCTTTATGTTTTTCATGCATATTTACTGAATTATAAAATAAGTTTATTTAATTTTCACTTGACTTCTCTTTTCAATTAATTTATTAGATTTTAATCTCATGCACGCATTATGCAATGTTGAAACTCTTAATAAATTAATATCTTTTTCACTTCTTTATTTATTTTTGAATGTTAAATGATAAAATATTTATTAACTTAAATAATAATAGTATTTAGCATTTATTTAAAAATGAATTGTAAATATATTATTATTAAATTAAATCAATATTAAGAAGTTCTAAAATTATTGTTATAAGTTTTATATTCAAATTTAATTATTTTTATTTAATTAATTAAATATTAAAAATTACATTAATTTTTTCCATTAAATCAAATCATTAATTAAATCATTTTTTTTGACTTAATTAATAGAAAAAAACAAAGACTTATAAAACAAAATATGAAAACCCATTATAGAAAAACATATACAAGATCAAACTAAAGGGTTATAATCATGAATTAATATCGTAAGATGCATTTGGAAGGTAATCAACTTGGATACTTGTCCTAATTTTCTAGGACAAATGGGTTAACTGATTAGGATTTGGACTAAATAATTTACCTCTCCTCTCTTACCATTGAGATATGTGGTAGGGTACAGTCATCCTAGCAATTTAGGGAAGTTGATACCCAGTACTTGCAATCTGCATAAAATCTACGCATGTACAAACACAATATTCTAAACTAAATACACAATGGGAGGAAGTTGTTCATTGTGTAGATCTTGACTAGTAGGTGACTACAACTCCCTTCCTTAACTACATCAGAAATTCCATACATAAAGAAAAAATACACTGACACCATACACATGCAGTATGGGGTAAGTATCGATAAGAAGACACATAATCCATCTAACTAATCATCATTAATAACTGAAATCACTGAATAATAATCATGCATACATGAAGTATAGAGTACCAAGTAATCTCATCATATAATCAAATGAATGTGAAACAATATCTAATATTGTCAAAAGTATACTAATAGTAATAAAGCAAAAAGCTAGCCTAAAAGAGTTCACCAGTAGTAGCAAAAAATGTAAACTAGAGGTAGGCACTACATCCACCCCCCCAGACTTAGGCTTACTCTTGAAAGCCTAAAAGAATGGTAAAACTAAAGAGCTCACTTTTTGGATCCCATTCGGGCCTTTTCGCCTATAGGAGGATATGACTCTATTGAGAACACTCTCTGGGACCTACCCATGTTTCCAACCGTAGGTTTTGAAATTGAGGGTCTCTGATCTAAAAATTGTGATTTCACTTGAGGGCAATGGGATTACTTGTGTCTATTTTGTTTGCATGAGAAACACTCTCTGTCAAACCTCCTCTGCACTCTAGGTGCACTAGACTACTGAACACTACCCCCACTAGGATAAGAATGAATAGTCTGAGATGACCAATCATACTGGTTGTGCTTATTGCACTATGTGTTGCGGTATTTCTTAGATATAGAACCACCTCATCACTGTGAGTTGGAGGATAAGATCCTCCTTGCGGCTGATTACCTCCAAAAGGAGGTTTCCTATTACCACTAGAGTTGTGGTTACCCTTAGGTACTAATGTTGTATGTGCTCCCACTAAACACCCATGTCCTAGATTATCACTCTACTCCACAAGAATGGCTCGATGTACAGCAACCTTGAGGGTTTTAGGTTCAAACACCTTAACACCCCCAACTAGATGCTTTTTCAAGCCTCTAATGAAATGTTGTGCCAACTAAGTTGGGTTATCACTAATTCCCAAATAGGGCATGAGCTCATAGAATTTGCACTCATACTCTACTATGGTCATAGTGAACTATCTCAGGTTGTGGAATTCATCTACTCTATGCTGCTTCCATTGCTCTGGTAGGGATCTCTAATGGAAGTTTTACAAGAATAACTCCCATGTGACATTATTCATGTCTATGTCCAATTTCTTCTCTTCAATAGACCACCAAGTGGCTCCAAAGTGTTCCAAGTTTGTGATAGAAAAATTCACTTTGGCATTATTGTCAAAGTCCTTAATAGTAAAAACCTTGTTAAGAGCAATAAGCCACTACTCAGCTATATAACCTGAAGCTAACCCATTAAAGGGTTTGACCTTGGGCCTCTGAAGGTCCTTCATCTGAGTAGATACAATCGATCTTGTTGATCCCTCTGAGGGCTCCTAGACCTAGGCCTATGCTCATGTCCTCTATGTTGTGCTCTATCCTGATCCTGAATAGGAGGTAGGTAATCAATTATGGTTTTCATCATTTTCCTAAGGTCAACCTCCTTAGAGTTAGCCTGCTTCTCTCTATGGTTCTCTTCCTAATTCTCACTAACATACTCTTCTCTATTATCTTCCTGAATGGGGCCTTTGTGGACAAACTCATGTACACTAATAGCTCTGCCTCATCCATGGCCAAAGCTACGACCCCTAACAGAAGATCTCATCCTAGATACCATCATACAATAATATCCAAGATACAAGATGTTATAGTAACCATAAAACATACTACTATAAAGCATACATAAAAGACACATGTTATAAAATAGTAAGTTCAAGTTTTAGTTTTGCCTAATTATTAGATTTAAGTATATTTTAGTTTTGAAGTTTAAGTTTCAAGTATCAAAATATACAACTACAAGTTTAGGTTTTGTTTCAGCTCAACTAGTTCAAGTTTTAGTTTGAAATAGATATACATAATATTTTTAAGTTTCATTTTTGATCAACTAGTTAACAAATAGTGGCATTCCAATATACCCATAACTCCCAATGTAGAAACTTGGGCTTTGATACCAAATGTAACACCCTGCCAAGGGATCCAAAAGAATTAACCTAAAGTTTTACTAAGTTTTTCAAACATTAAAAAAAATAAAAAATAACATACACGTCAAACATAAAGTAGCAGAAGCAATAACACACAATCATAATTAAGCAAACATCACAGATTACATTCTTTAAAGATCCCAAGATGTTGAGTCACATTTAAATTTAATTAATACTAAGTCTATTAATAACTACATCCACATGAAAGAATGATTAAAAGTCCAAAGTCTATTTAAATAATATACATTTGTTCTTAATGCCACTTGGCAATAAAATTCAAAATGCTCAATCATCCACTATATATGTCACAGGGTATTTAAGGCTAAAAGAATAAACATTTATAAAAATAGAATTACATTATCCCTTTCAGATCCATGAAATAAAGTACACTACAATAAGTGAAACCATTCATCACAAATATTTAACTATCCATCATAAAGACACAACTATCCACCATAGTGCACTGAGATAGAAAGAAAGGAAATGCAGACAAGGTAACTCTAGCCATGGTATCAATGGAGGGATCTCAATGGTAAGAGTAAAAAGCACTACCAACTAATCGTGTGGAACCTAAATGGCCCACTCCCATCACACTGAGGAGATAGTCTCAAGTCCCAAATAGGATATCAATCCAAATATCAAAAGTACTCTCTATGTCCAAGAAATCCTAAAAGTAATCTAACTCAAAGGTACAAAGATAAATCGACATCTAGACCTAGAGGCACACAAAGACACATAGGAAGCCTACTATGTAAATGGGCAAGTGTCATTGCATGAATCATGCTAGAGTTACCCTGGTAGTCTGTTAGGACCTTGACCACTTAGTGATCCCTATGTGGCACTATTATCCTCTCCTACTGACAAGGCATACTAATGATGCATGGTCACAACCAAATGTTTTCTCTACTACCATCCTAGTCTATACTAGCACTCGAGTCATGGGTGAGAACATACAAAGACTCTTATTAGGTTCATTTTACTCTCATTTAGTGTAGTTTTTTCACTTATTAAACAACTTACAATGGGTTACCCTGGCAACCTCTTAGGGCCTCGACCTCCATTGCAAGCCACTTCCTAAAATTACATATAGACAACCTACCCTAGGCTCATAAAAGTATAAATCAAAAGAGCATATAAAATCACCTTAGTTCTATACAAGTGTTGGAAAGTAGCAAAAGAAGACTCACAATAACACATCAACTCTCTACGAGAAATTGGAAAGCATCCCAAAAATATATTGATTGAAGACTCAAAATTGTTAAGTCAAATATGTCATAACATGACACTACCAATAACAAATCATACCAAACACCTCAGTACTATAAAAGTGACTGGAAAGCAATCCAAATATACTAATCAAAGACTCCAAAATGGTTAAGTCAAGCAAGTCATAACATTCACCTCAACTTTACACAAGAACACTGGAAAGCAATAACAATCAATAGATCAACACACATTATAGAGAATACTAGACACATTACCATGGTTGATTATAAAAGATTGAAGTCAAATCATCATAACATCACAAACGCGGAACTCCCAAGCTTTTGGTAACATCCTAAGACTAGTCAACATTCTCGTCAACCCAAACCAAAAACATAGACAACATACAGATAACAAACTATAGGTTTCATACTTTGGTTTGATTTTGAAAACATATTGTTGAGTTAAATGTAATGTTTTAGTTTCCAATATAATGTATATTTAAAGTAAATAAATTTCACAGTTCATGCTTACAATTAACCCATTCCTATGTTCGAATAGAATACAAAATTACCCCTATTTGATTTTCAGTCAATTTCCTTCAAAAAAATCTAACATTATTTATTTATTTAAATTATTAAAATAATACTTGTTGATTTTCAAATAAAATAATCTATAATTTCATTAAAAATTAGTTTTTATAGTAATTAAATAATTTTAAAACTTAATTGAATGACTTCCATAATTAATTAATGTTAATTAAATTAATTAATAATTATATATAAAAATAATTATATTAATATTATTTAATTAATAATTAATAAATATTAATAAAAATTATTAATAACAAATAGTAATTTAAAATTTAATATAGTAAAATTTTAATAAAATAAATTTTAATTAATTAAATTTATAAAAATGAAATTCATAATTTGCAAGGCATTTATTTGGAAAGGCCCACCGGCCTTTTTAAAAGCTGTGCGACCAATGTTGTCAATTGTAGGCTAGCTACGACTATATTGTAGGACAATGTATTGTTGTTGCTGTCACAGTCTATACTGCGGTCAGTGCAACAGACATTACCACCAACAGTAAGGGGAAAAAATGGAGAGGGGTGGGGTAAAAACCCACCTCCCCTCTTCAATATATTTTTTAATTTAATTTAATTTATTTTATAAATATTTTCCATAAACAATTCAAACAAAACTCCCCCTTCTTAAAACATTATATATATATATATATATATATATATATATATATATATATATATATATATATATATATATATATATATATATATTCAAAAAGCTCTAGCCTTAATCTAATAGGGAAAATACGACCAACTCAGGGAATTCTCTATTTAAAATTTCCAAATTAGAAGTCAAAACTATTCTCAATTTACAATTTAATTTGCAAAATTATTAGACAAGGATTCTAAGATGTTTCAATATCTGCGGATTTAGAAGATTTAACATGCATACTAGAAATTCACAATATTGAAACACTTGTCATAGAGAATCATTCATATAATCATTTCACAGACATGAAGAAGACAGGAAAAGAGAGAGCGTAATAAACTATGCGAATCATTACAAAAATCTACCTGGACTTTGATGCTAATCACTATGCCCGAAAAGATTGGAAGAGAAAATTCTCCTCTCCAAACCTTCTCTCTTCCAAAATTCATGGTCCCTTCCCAAAACCTCCATCCTTTGAAAATGAACCCCCAATTGATGATAAGGAGTTCTCTCCTAAAATTGAGGCACTAATTGTGCAATCACCCAAGAGAACTCTCTATCACCAGACTTTAAATCTTATTATCTTTTCTTTATCTTTTCCATGCACATTTATTGAATTATAAAATAACTTTATTTAACTTCCAATTGACTTCTCTTTTCAATTAATTTATTAAATTTTAATATCATGCACGCATTATGCAATTTTGAAACTTTTAATAAATTAATATATTTTTCACTTATTAATTTATTTTTGAATGCTAAATGATAAAATATTTATTAACATAAAGAATAATAGTATTTAAGATTTATTTAAAAATGAATGCTGAATAAATTAAATAAATATTATCACGTTCTAAAATTATTCTTATAACTTTTATCTTCAAATTTAATTATTTTTATTTAATTAATTTCACAATTAATTAAATATAATTAAATATTAAAAATTCCATAATAATTTTTTATTAAATTAAATTATTAATTAAATCATTTAATTTGACTTAATTAATAGAAAAAAATACCAAAGACTTATAAAACAAATTATAAAAAACCCATCATAGAAAAACACATACAAGATCAAACTAAAGGGTTATAATCACAAATTGATGTCATACAACGCATTTAGAAGGTAATCAACTCAGATTCTTGTCCTAATTTTCTAGGACAATTTGGAGTTAAGAATTTATCTCCCCTCTTTCACCATTGAGATAATGCAATATGGTATGCTCATACTGACAATTTAGGGAAGTTGATAGCCAGTACCTTCAATCTGCATAAAATCCATGCATGTACAAATACAATATTCTAAACTAAATAGACAATGGTAGGAAGTGGCACATCGTGTAGATTCCACTATGGCTCCCTTCTTTAAGCACATCAGAAACACCATACATAAAAAAAACATACACGCACACCATACACATGCAGTATGGGGTGAGTATACATAATAAAACACATGATAATCCATCCAACTAATCATCATCAATAACTAAAATCACTGAATAATCATCATGCATACATGAATTATAGAGAACCAAGTAATCTCATCATATAATTAATTGAATGTGAAACAATATTTGATAATCTCAAAACAATACTACTAGTAATCAAGCATAAAATTGGCCTAAAAGAGTATGGTAATACTAGAAAAAAATGTAAACTAGGGCTAGGCACTACATTGAGGGTGTTTCAGTACATGTTGGAGCTTAAGGAAATGTCGCTAGTGTATTAGGATGGGATGCTAACACTAGTACTAAAGGTGCATTGATAGATGATATGATGGAGTTTGATGATCATCCTCTAGCTCTTGAGACCAAGGTACATAGATAATAATTTTAAATTTAAATATATGAAGTTTAGAAAAGTTTAGATAGATATTAAAAAATTATAACATTTAATATAAATTATATGAATTTTGGAGGCTAATTAATTTTCATCTTTGCTTGAATTTCCTTTGTTTTGACAACTAGGGGCTAGGGTGTCTTTGACCTCATTATTATTCCTCTTTTGTGCTCTTGAGGTGTAGAAACTTTCTATACACCTTTCTTGAGATCATATTTTACTTTGGGATCAACAATTATCACTTTCTTTCACTTGGTTTCCTTAGGCTCGACAATAGCTAGCTCTTTTCCTTTTCCTTCCTTGGCTTCATTTGTTTGTTCTAATCCTTCTTCTCCTTCATCTTCCTTATCCTCAAGACTTTTCTTCTTCCTTTTCTTTTTTGTCTAGGGCTCACTTGACTCTACATTCATTTGATCATTTACTATGATGTATGTGTCAAATGACTTGACATTAGCGTCAACATCTTCTGACAAAAGTGTAATTAGTGCTACTGTGACTTCATTAACATTAACCTCATAAGGCATTAGCCTTAACCATGTAATTCTAGGTAGTGTTTCCTATGCATAATTAAAATCTGTGTCTACCATGAAACATATCTCATTAAAACATTTATCTACAACTGATTTGGGAATCCTCATTCAATTTTTCATTTTACTTTTGAATTCCTCAAAATAGTTATCCATAATTGCTTCAAAATTCTCTCCCAATTGACTTATCAAATCATTTATCTGTTCCATAGTTGTCATGTTCCTATCACATACAATTATACCAACTATGCATAAAAGAATATAGAAACTAACAAATATTCAAACTTAGACGATGTGTTCTTTTCTTTTCTTATTGCTTCTCAATTCCTTGTCAATTATTGCAATTGCAGTTTCACAAGATCATAAGTATGATCATTTTTAACATTTTTGTAGCCTAAGTCTACTACAACACATGGCACACTATTCAATCTACTAACCTAGAAGAATTTGTGTGCTATCACTCATATTGTAAATTCAATCATAGGATCATCAATCCCATCAGTTGACATCCCTTGACAATTCTACTTTGCTTTGGTTGATTTCTCAATCTCATTTCGTGCTACAGTCCTTATGTTCTTCGGTCTATCTAAGGTAGGGCATCTAGTAATTTGATATATTATGGCCTTGTTACTTTTGATTGGTTATCCTTATAAACATACCTTCATATCATGAACACATCTTTGTACCATCTTTATCCACTCAACTTTGAAAACTTTTGGAAAACCTAGGGCACAGATAAGCCCTTTCACAACAAGGATCTCATATTCATCCCTTAGTATTCTATTTTTACACAACTTCTCATAAGCTTCTCTTATCTCAAAATATCCAATTTCTTCTATTTTGTACATGTAACATTATCTTACATCCTATATAGTCAAAATCATGTGTGGAATTGATGACATGGTGCCAATTTCATCTTTAGTCTCCTCAAAATTCACACTATTTTTGAAATTTGGTAGAGGACATTAGTCATTCCTCATGATTTGAGTGTTGCTCACTTTCAAAATCTCACTTCTTGATGACATTCAATCTAGGGTTTTCAAACAAAACTAATCTATGATAATGTTAGAAAAAAATTAGCTTGATATTGAATGTCACCCTTATTGACTTTGTCAAATTCATCAATTCTTCACTGTGATTCTCTTGCTTTGTTGCCAAATTTTCCTTACTCTCCTTTGAATCACTTATGATCTTTATAATTGATTGGTGAATATAAAAAAATGCCCAAATTTGATAAATACCTTCAATTTTTCATCTTAGGTCTGCAATAAATTGGTTCATACTTGGTAGATGTATGCAAGTGGTCTCGATCTCCATGCTTACCTACAAGCACTTAGTTATTGTTACCTTACTAAACTAATACCAATTCATTCATTAACACATCACCTTAGTTTTGGTAAGCTCTTGGCCAGTACTACAATTCTCAATCAATATAGATTGTATTATCGATGGTCGATACTTCATGTTGAAAATGATTCTCTTTCACTTTCCTTTCTATCGGTCTGTACTATATGCATCCTTTCTTATGAAAATATGAACTTTTAGCACATTTTATGTCTGAAATTGATGTAAGATATATAATTAAGTATACATTTCCTACATACCTTCTTCACTTAGTTTTGGCATGATCACCTGACCCATTGGATTTGATGATCTTCTCTTTTCTTGTTCCATTGCTTCCAACTTCCACTATTTCTTTTCATTTTTTCTTTAGCTCAACCCTTCCTCTACCTTTTACATTTCCATTATTTGGTGTTGGTGCTCTGGTTCTACAATTTCTATTAACATGTCCAACTTTGAGACAACTACAACAAACTAGTTCTACATTTAGCCATTTCTTGCAATTTTCTCTGAAATGTGTCAAGTAATGCAATTCTCTAGAATGTTCTGATATTTTCAATAGTAGTGACAATTATACCATGTATTTTACTCCTAATTGTGAGAGTTAGTTTTTCTTAGTGTATGTAGTTTTTTTTTTTAGATTGTCCAATTAGATTTTGTCTTGGATTTGCACTCATGAGCTCTTTGTCCATATTTTTGACAATTATAACACTATTTTTCAAATCTAGATGTAGTGGTTGAATCACTTTTCTTTGATCTACATATATGTTCTCAGTGTCCTACCTTCTTGCAATTGAAGCAATTAACAATAAACTTAGGCTTAGAATTTTGTATACCATTCTTACTTCTATAGTTGTTGGTTGTGTGTCCAAGTTTATCACAATGATGACATGTAGGCTTTCCTTTGGATTTTTCATTTCTTTTCTCTCTACTTTTTGATAATCCTCCTTCTTTAGTAGATGAAAAGTGCTTGGTGCATCCTAGTCCAAAAGTATCTCTTGTTGATCTTGGTGTTCTCATTAGTTCTTGAAAGTATTTGATAGCTACACTTGGCTTGCTCATTCTTTTCAAAAGTTTCTTTTCAGTCCTCAACTAATTTCTTAGTTGCTCATTCTATGAACTTAAACTTGTGATCTCCATGTCCTTCCTATTTTCTTCTTGAGTTGCAATTATCAACTAATTCATCATATACAACTAATTATTTGTGATCTTTTTTACTTAAAATGTTCTTTGTTCAAATGTGGTTACCATCTATCTTTTATCTTTTTCAGCCATGATTTTGTCTTCTCCTCCTTTACACTTTTTCTCTATTACTACACATAGTCTTACTAATTGGGTTACTTTTTCTCTCTCTTGAGTCCTTTTACCTATTTTCTCAAAATATTTTTCTTCCCTAGTCACCATTTTTTCCACTTTCAAATAGTCCTATATCAATTTCCTTGTATAGTGTCATTTTGCTGAATTTCCATCTCTTTCCTTTTTCTCAAGGATTTTCTTAACACTTCTCTCACTCCATCAAGTTTTTGCAATACAATCTAGATTTCAATCATCCGGTTCTCAATGAGTTTTCCCATCAAATATTCCTCCATCTCCAAGATCTGATCCTCTCAAGTTGTTAGAATTCTTCCAAGAGAACCCAACTCTAATACCAATTGTTGGAAGGATTTAATGGGAAACATATTGAGAGGGGTGGGGGTAGGGGTGAATTAGGATATTAATATTTTAGTTACAATTTTTTTAATACTGATTTCACACCTAATTCATCTCATAGCTTAGATCTAACACCAAAACTGTGAAAAGTTTCAACACATAACAAATATGATTTGGTTATCCAGAAACACTTTAATGTGAAGGTAAAACTATGGTGAGGATGAAACCCACAAATATTCATTGTTGCAACAATAAAGTCAACCTATTAGGTTTACAATGATGATCATAATAGATGATCTACCCTATGAGGGGTCTAACCTGTGAAAAGATTTAAGACTATTATGTCTTACCCTATTAAAGGATTTTACACTTCCAATCAACTAAGGACTCAATTTAGAGATTCTAAATAGACCTGTTAGGATCACTGTGTTAAGATGTTTTCCCTGACAAGATCTATGAAAATTGATCCAGTATCTAACCCTCGATTTTCTCCTAAAGATGATTTTAGATCTCCTCTATTCAATGTCTCACTTTGATCTCTTAATATAATAATTTGTTTTGTCCTTCACTACTTATTTTTCTCTATCTCCTCAACTTTTAGACTTAGTTTTCCTTTCTCTGTCCTATCCTTGTTTTCTCTTCCACTTGCACATTCACCCATTCATTATTCATTTCTAATTCTTCATTCCTTGTTTGATCCAAATCAATATATGATCCTAGTGTTAGAGCCTTCATTAAAGAGATAATCTTCAAAAGCTCTAGATCATAATCGACTATTCATAATTCATCCCTTTTGTGGTTTCCCTTTTGATTTCCTAATTGGTTGATCTTCTTTCCTTGGGATTAATAGATTCTATAAAGATGTGTAAACTCCTTCTTAATTGTCTCTATAATCATCAAATATTGTATAGAAGTCAACCAAAATAGTTTACATAGGTGTCTATGTAATTACAAACTCATATGATAAAATTGGTTTTCTTAGTATCTAAATGTTTTGATGCTCATTCATAACTAACATTCATGTTGGCACCCAGATTCTACACAATTTATCTATTTTGTTTACTCAAAAAAATTATTATACAGTTTACTCAGTCTCAATAGTGTAATCTCGGCTTATATCTAGGTTCTGGCTTAACTGAGGTGCTCAAAAATATTTGACTTGCTCGGCATGAAGTACAAAATAAACAAGTTCTTATGTACTTGACCTTTACTAGATGACTCAGTCATAGTGATGACTGTCCAACCTTTCCTAGTAAATTACTAAGTGTTTGAACACTAATAGACAACTTAGGCATGGAGTTCAATACTTTCATCTTCACATCTAGTACGAATTATTTAACAAAACTACGCTCCTTCAAGGACGAATCAAAAACCTCTTTGATTCTCTAATATTTCATGTTCTTGAGGTTTTCTTTGCCTAGATGCAAATAAATTATATGGGTCTTTTAGTTTAAATAAATGTGATGTCTTTTAATACACAGGGCATACATTCTTCTTCCTTTTCCCATTTCTATGAGTTGATACTAAAAAACTATTTTTCCTATAGAGAATGAGGTTTTCAAACCATGGATAGTCTTCATATAGCTTCAATTATCTTTGCCACTAGGGTAAACTTTAAGAAACCCCCCTTGATAAAAATATATAAAATATTGGCGAATCTTTCAGTATTTTGAAAAACCAAATTATTTTTATTGATGGATCTCTCAATTTTTTTCTTTTAAATACTATTTACATTTGTGATTGTTTTGGAATCATAATTTTTGAGTAAAAAATATTGGTGAATCTCAATAATAATAGAAAGTTTGCTAATCGTAGTGGAATATTACAAATCAAAATTGAACGTGTTTTATCTCGTGAAAATTATGAGGTAATTACATTGTATTTTAAATAAATAGTGAAAACTAAATATTGGTGATATAACCTTAAAGTAACTAATAATTATGATAATTATTGGTGAATTAGTTTTAATTTCTATGATAATATATAGTATTTAGGTGAATCAAATCTAATCATGTGTTGAATATTGTGGAAAATCTTTGAGTTTAATTTTTTAATAAAATAAATTATTGAGAAATTTTAAATATTTTAGAACTAAATTTAATAAAAATGGGGTGGTTTAGGTTGCATTAAATCTTAAATTATTAGCCAAATTACTAACAATTTTTTCTAAAATTAGCCAATTTACAAATACTAGCTACTAAAAAATACCTTGTTTGGCACTCAAACCCTTTTAAACTATTATAGTAATACTTTGTTTCACTATTCATACAATATTTTCTATTTATAAAGGTCAACAATTATCTTCTTAAATTTGTCTATAATAGTCCACTTGACACATCATAATATTTGAATACCATACTACTGTCTTAGGTCATGAGATCACATTGAGATAAACTAAATGTTTACTATTTTGATAACCAATTCAAGGTGACGCTATTCTATATTCATTTTAATTCCAACAATTCCAGCATAAAGATAAATGCTTTTTCATCCCATAACTACACTAAATACTTTCTCACAAACTTATTATAAAACTTGGGTAATAAATCCATAATAAACTTTAATTATGCATAGGCATATTATAAGCACTTGTCCTATTTTATACAATAAGCACCTTTAATTAGATGCTTGACAAGATTTCATTTTAGCATTTTTCATCTCCCAAAATTATTTCTAGTACTATATTTGCACACTACTTATAATTTTGTGTTTCTCTCTATATATTCCTTATGTCTTCTCTAAAATTTAAATCATAGACATGAGTTGTTAGCTATCTAATATTCATAGATTCACATTGACTACCTTTGTGTTATTAGACTCAAATTATTGCGAGTGGTATAAAATAAACCTAGTTATTTTAATAACATCATAAGATTTCAATACTTTACCCAATTTTTTTATTCTAATCTATTTTAATAAATATTTTAATAAGGTAGTTTCAAGAGAGTATAAGATAAAGCTTCTTTCCCCCATTGAAAGCCAAGAAAAGAGTTCACCATGAATGAATAAGAGCATAGTATGAGAATCTATATACAAAAATTCATCGTATGCATTTAGGGATTCAAAACTTCAATACTTCATGTCTTCCTTGTCACTCTTCATTAATGAATTTTGGAAAACTATAACATAATGTAAGGTTTTGCATTTTTGTATGGTTTCAAAGCTATTATGTCAACACACCTAATCATATTCAAAGAAGAGCATTTTTAAGGTTGGTAAGCACACTCCAGATCTAAAAATATCAACTCATTTTCTCTATGGCCTGCATGAAGAAAGTCTACCAAAAAACTCCAATGTGGAAATGACCTTCACTTAACAATAATTTCTCCATTCTATTTTTTAAGTTATATACAAGAAATGTGCACTCCACACTCATAATTTTACATTACAGATATTAATACCTACATCGAGAACTTCTCAAAACAATATGAGTTAAGACATCATGAATATTCAAATTGATGACATCAAAACCATGAGAAATCTTTAAATTTAGTTGGAAAAGGAACAAGACTGATAAATTCAAAAGAAATTTTCTATTGATATAAGAAAAGAATTATAAGATTTTTATGGCCATGTTTCCATACGATTTAAGAAAAATAAGGATTACAAGCTTTCTATGCCATGATTATAAAAATTAGTTAACACTAATTTCATTCAATGTTATTAATTCAAACAACTCTAATAAAAGGTAAAAATAGAATTAGAATTTATATTAGATTAGACACCATGAAGTGAATTTATACTATATGAAAAGAATTAAATTGATTTTCTCGCATTTGCAAAAATAAAAGCTAGATGTATTTATCTTTACTTATTCTATTATTTCTGAAATAATAGATTGTTTACTTATGTAATGAACTAACATTTCTTATTGCATTATAACTTAGGTCAATATCACATATAATTATAACTAATAAAATAAATCTTAAAAAGAATATTTCAACCCAGCTCGCTGTAATATCTCCATAAAAGTAAAAAGGGTATATTTATATAATTAGGCTACATATATTAGGTTTACATAAGACATAATTATTGATCTAGTGAAAAAGGCTTTTTGAAAATTTTGCAGCAGAATAAGGTAACTTGTATTCAATTCAAATCATCTTCATACATTCACAAAAGTCAGCAATTGCAGAGTTTATTTTTCTATACCTAATTTAATAATTCTAACATAATCGGTTGTCTACTAGTGGTAACCGATGAGCATATGGGATGTTGAAACTTATGGTGTACCGATTGGATGATGAATTCAATTGGCAAGCTTTGTAGCTGAGGCCATGGCATGTGGTGGGCAGCACGGCTCCTTTGGAGGATCACGGCGTCTACAGTCCCCGCAGCTTCTCAACACACGTCCTTCACTTGTAACTTCAACGTACTCCGCTGGTGAGACTTGTTTGAAGGATGTATTCATAGCGGGTGGTGACACTGTATTCAGAGCGTGTGGGTGCGGCGGGCAGCAGGGCTTCTTTGGAGGATCACGCCGTCTACAGTCCCCGCAACTTCTCAACATACCCTCCCCTTCTTCACTCAGCGTGCTCAACCGTGTACCCAACACATCCTTACTGCACATCGACATAGTTATAACTACTACTACTACGACCATCACCATCACATTCATCACTCCTGACCTCCCCATTGTGATTGTGATGCTTAGCAGCTATGTTTGTTTATTTATAGTGACATCTTTTCTGAATAGGTCAACCATCCCTAGTGCGGTTACAATTTGGAGCGAGAGGCGTTCAAACTCCCTCTTCACAGACGAAACTAGGCATTCTTTTGACAGGCAATGCACTTCCCATTTATAACAAGGGACTCACTGTGGGACTAATGCACTGAATCCTACACCTTTTGAGAATTGACTGAATGCATGCATATGTGATTTGTCGCCTTGGTTCTAGTGAGCGAGCTGCGTATTTGGCTCCACTAACATCACATGTCAATATAATCGGCGTTTTAGCCGTGATTTTTGTTAGACTTGTGCTCATTCGACATCTGTGTAGTTGGGATTAGAAATGCTCTTCATGGCTCAATTTCGGAGTTTTCTCGTGTAATCTCTCTCATTCTAGGACGCACATTTTGACTTCAGTTCCCTCTTTGGTACGATCTTTGCTCTTTTTACATCTTTGCCTTTTTCTCTATATTAGTGCAACTTATAATGTGAGTTGGCATAGTAATTAGTGAATTAGCATAGTAATCAATACAAGATCTTGGTCTAAATAGAGAAAGGATAGATAGTAAAAATGTTTAGAAAAATTTTCAAATGTTATATAAAGCAGCATAAACATTGTTGTAAACATTGATCACAAATCTTGTGTAAAACATCTCTAATAGTATCCAAACCATAATTGTAAATGAAATTCTATCTTTAACTATAATACTAACCATATTCTTCAATCTTATCTCCATCTTAACTATAACCCTAAGCAAAATATTAATCCTAATCATAGTTCTAAGAATGATAACTTTAATAATTATACTAATTGTATTCATAAATATCACCTCAAGTTGAATTTCACTATAACACTAATCAAAATCTTAACCCTAATCATAGTATCAAGCATGATAACCCTAAAAAGAATTGACAATTCTAAACATGACTTGTGTTTAACCCTAACCCTTGCCTAAACATCAAACTTTGTCGGTAAACAAGATCATAACCCAAATCTGGAGAGCATGACATAAGCCCAAACCCTTATCCTAACTCTAAATTTTTGCACCAACCCTAACATAATTACTCTTATGATACGAACCTTAAACGTAACCATAATTGTAATCCTAGACCTTAATCCTAGTACTAATTTTATCACTAAACTTGGACCGTAACCAATATCATAAATACCATCTTAATTCCAATCTCTCAAGCATAATCCTATCAACACCTTAACTATAATCATTGCAATCATGATACTACCTATTATGTAAATCCTTATTATTATATATTACATAATAATTTTTATAAATATCTAATAATAAATAATAAATTAAATTAAAACATTCCTCTAACTTTTAATTTTGATATGTTTTAACTCTTTGTCTAATTTCATAAAACATAATTTGTTAAAAAAATTAAAGTCTAAATTAAAAATTAAAATAAAATCAAATAAATAGGAAATAAAAGAATAATGTCTAAATTTCAATTTCTGTATGAAATAAATAATAAATTTAGTCAGTTAAATAATAAATAAATTTTAAAGTAAAAAATATTTATATTATTGCAATATTTAAAAATAAGGCTTGGTAGTAGTGTTTAAAATATGTTTAATTTTTTTAAAATTTAAAGTAACAATAATATTAATATATATATTTTATTGGTGAGTGGCTAAGCCTAGATTAATTATTGTTATTTATTGTAAAAAAATGTACGAGTTAAGTGAATTCAAATTCAATACCTCCCAATGAGAGGCTCACAAGTTACCATTGTGTTGAAGGCTCTTACCTAACTTCAATATATGTTATAACTATATAGAATTGATTATTTGTATAATGATAATAATAATATATAATTTTAGGTTAATTAAATTTTTGGGGTAAAAATAAATAAAAATGAAAATTATATATATATATATATATATATATATATATATATATATATATATATAGAATGATGAAAAGTTAAAAATATATAAATATCCTACTCAAGGATACATTCAAAAAAGTTTTGTAAAGAGGAAATTGTCTTGAAATAAATATTATGGGAGAACTAGATCATAAACAAGTATAAGGCATTGTGAGAATTTTTTTGAGCATTGATGGATAAATGAAATTTTCCAAATTTTAAAAGGAATTTTTGCTGTTTATCTCAAAAGCAAGATTACAAAATCTCAACTTAAAAATTACAACACATGACCACATAAACCTAGACCGTATTAATTTGTTGCTATGCATTGTCCAAAATTAAATTCAATAATTCTATGCTTGTCTTCTTCTTGTTGCTCATTGCTTGGATAAATGACAATTGTCTGTAAGGCTAAGCCGATTTTTGAATCACACATTTTTTTTCATCTTCCCAATGACATCAGTATGAATCACAATGCCCTTTCTTCAGATTAAAATAAATGGTATAGATATTTTCAATCATCTTGCACACGGTATTAATGATTATTGAATGTTGATTTTCAAATGAAGTTTTGAAACCTTAGTATAAGGTACACCTTTGGCATAAAAATACATGTTAATGATATTTTATATTTAATTAAAGTGTCATACACTATCTAGTTTTCCATGTTTATACTTTTTGAATAAGTGTATTTTTTTGCTTAAGCATCTCTATATTAGAGCACTATTTCATAGAGTATGGTTGATATTGTGGACCTCAAATTTGATTAGTCAAGAATGCTCTAATATGTAGGAAATTAATATGGTGGTTCTACTAACTAAATTATATGTAGTCATTCTCTTTTAAAAAGCTATAAATAGTTCACCCCATCAAATGACATTTTTCGTTGAATTTCTTGATTTGGTATTGCTTCATTTTTCACCTCTCTAGTCTTGATATTCATCTCACCAATACCAATACCTTGGCTCAATTTAACATGGTATCTTTTGAAGAGTATTTTGAAATCCAATACTTGGTGCATTTATTCACCACATCTTTGATATATCTAAAATCTCATGTTTAATTGGGCATTTTCCCAAAATTATGATTAGAATGATTGGTTTCAACCAACACATTGTCATCAGTAGCATCCCAAACAAGAAGTGATAAATTGGAAGTCTTCATCACTTCATAATAGCCTATGATGATTTTTCATTGAAATGTATTGAGAAAGCCAACAACTTTGGAGGGACCTCTTCAAGGAAAAAGACATTACAAGAAATTAAGGCTCATTTCTTTGTTTATTGTCTTAGAGTTAAATTAATTCCAATTTTCAATTTAGATGCCGGGTTATTGTAGAACAAGATTATCATGTCATTTAGAAATGTTTTACTATCTAGGTTTGGAATTATCTGTCATAATATTATTACTAGCACTTGCATCTTTGAAGGGTGCAAGGGCTAAGCCAATAATCTTGTATACTATTGATGATGTTCTTGAGTAGTTAGTACCATGTTTCTGGTTATAATTGAGTCTTGTAGTTCTTGCAACATATTTAGTAGAATATTTCCATTTGTATTTCTTTATACTGTTAGAATAAATAGATTTTGTTTGAAGTGCAATAAGATATAAGCAAGCTTCATTCTTTTTGTATGATTGTATATGGATTAGTTTATATTTGGTGTATTTGTCAAATGTGAAAGTTGGCCAAATTTAGAGCCTGCCTACCAATTTCACCCTAGATATAACATATAATTTGTTGCATATATGATATCACTAATCTCACCAAGAGTACCATTGACTAGTTCTGCATTTATCCACCTATTTGTTATAAGCATAATGTATTGTCCTTTGCATAGATCTACCAAATTCTCTATTTTCATCAGCACTAAAGTGTAAATCTATATGAGTCATTAAACTACCCCAATCATGTTGTGTTGGGTTTGCATCTTTTATGATGTGCAATAGTTGATGGAATTCTACTTGCATTTTATTCTCATCTTCTTGTCAAAAAATTTCTTGAAATGTACCAATTTTTATAAATTGGTCCCATAGTAACTAGGCATTTGAATGTGACATGCGAATTAGATATCCATAAGAAGGGTTAGTTGTGCTAGGCCACTAGAAAGTATATCTGATAGTCCACCAAAGTATACATGTTGTTGATTGGGAAAGCCCTGTCATAGATGACCATCAATTGTAAGGAGGACCTTTGGACCTATGAAGCTCACTTCATCAATGAAGATGTATTTGACATGTTTTAAATCCTCTTGGTGATAAAATAAATTAAACCACTAAAAAAGAGAACTCAAACATTCATCAATGCTTGCATTTATATCACTATCATGAACACATATAGACACACCCTCCATGTCTCTATTATTGGGATTAGCGAGACTAAAATACAAATTACATGCAAATATAACTAATATCATAAAATATTAAATCACATGGAAGAGAACACAAGCCACAAATATTTAACATAGTTCACCCAATCCCTGGGTTATGTCCACCAAACAATGTGTCCAATATTCTTATTATCTAGTGATTACAACATCATTACAATCTGTAATCCCTTAGAACTCAGTATTACTACAAAGCTACAATCATCATCATACATTATGGAATCCCTAACCTTAAGCCATTTTATACAAGCTTTTTCCACTTACAAAATTAGGGCTAGAATGAGTCATCTAAAAGAAAAATAGAAGTTCACTATTGAATGAATGAATATGTGATTTGTTACCTTGGTTCTAATGATCGAGCTGCGTATTTGGCTCCACTAACATCACATGTTAATATAATCAATGTTTTAGCTATGATTTTTTTTAGACTTGTGCCCATTCAACATCTGTGTAGTTGGGATTAGCATTACTCTTCATGGCTCAATTTCAAAGTTTTCTCGTGTAATCTCCCTCATTCTAGTAATTCTAGTACACACATTTTGACTTTAGTTCCCTCTTTGGTATGATGTTTTGTCTTTTGACGACAACTATACTAAAGTTTCACAACTTCAAAAATATATCAATGGTTTAAAATGTCTAATACAGAATGCAAGATGACTGAAACAATCCCAAATATTTGCATTTCCTTTTTATTTAGATATTAATATCTTTACTTCTACATATGTGTGCATCACACTCATGTAATCATGCCTTCTATTGGTGATCATTTACTTTCCACTTTCAACTCCTTTGTGTTAGTTGAGAGCACAATTAATTTGTATACATATAAAATATTTATTACTGTATCCATCATTTTAAAAACTCTATTGTACCAAGTTTACTATTGAGTTCTTTTTAAATTTAAATGTTGCTTCTCCCTATTTTTTATTTGGTAACCATGATAATGTATGGCAGCTTGAATATAAACACTATTTCCTCCCACAACTTCATAGATTCTTTAATTTTTAAATTTTTAAAAAATAAAAACATTGTACATTATTATCAATGACCTATACTTTCATAAAATATGAAAGATATAGTTGCCTCCCATGTGGTCAAGGTGCAAAGATTAGGGAATATTGAATTTTATTTCTTAGTTATTTACATCAATGTTTCAGAAATGTTGATGTTAAAAATTTATGGACAATATAAATTCGAAGAAAATTGTCATGCATTTCTAATGAATTGTGGAAATATGATAACTTTAATGTATTTGTGGTTTACTTTTATTTTTAGATTGTAATACATTTATTATTATTATTTTGATAGGTAATGGGCCAAAGCCTAGATTAATTATTATTATTATTTGTTGAAGTTAATAATTATTATATGTTAAGTTTGAGTGGAGTTGAACTCAAGACCTCCCACATAAGAGGCTCACAAGTTACCATTGTGGTTTAGGCTCTTGCCTAATTGTAATACCTTTAATTTGAAGGGGGGGAATGGCTTATTTAAAATTACAATATTAAGATAAATATTTGTTTTGACACAAAAATGATATTTGTTTTCTATTTTACTTTGTCGTACTACTAATTATTCACAATTATCAGTAATTTATTGTGTTCCTTCATTTTATTTTCATTTTCTACTTTTTGGTTACTATCATGATTAGAGGTAGATTTATTAAGAATATGATCATCTTTTCTTGATGAAGTTTTGATTTTTATTAAAGTTGGAATTAAGATAAAGGTTAAGGTTTATGTCAAGATAAGGGTTAGGGTTGTTTTAATATTTTGTATTAAAAGTTTGTGATCAATATTTTGTAATAAATATTTGTGACAACATTTATGATAAAGATGTTAGTTACCTTAGTAATTGTATAACATATGCAAAAGAATATACCATTTAAAAGAAAAATTGATCTTTAATATTTCTTTGGCATCCTCAATGTACCCCAAGGTGTGATTGCTAGTTATATCAAGGTTATTTTGTGATGACTAGTTTGGCTGTGAGACCAGTAATAAAAATACACATTAGTGGTGGTTTGTATTTAATTAAAATTTTGTACACTATCTAGGTTGCAATGTTTCTACTATTTTAATAAGTCTACTTGTTCTTCCACAAGACTCAATTATAACTGTAAACATGGTACTAACAAATCAAGAACATCATCAAAAGTATACAAGACTATTGGCTTAACTCTTGCACCCTTCGAAGATGCAAGAGCTACTAATAATGTTATGAGAGATCATTCCAAAGTTAGACTCTGAAACATTTCTAAATGATAGGGTAATCTTGTTCTATGATACCTTAACATCTGAATTGAAAATTGGAATAAATTTGACTCTCAGACATTAGACAAAGAAAGGAACATTAATTTATTTTAATGTATTTTCTGATTAAGAGACCCCTCCAAAGTTGTAGATTTGTTCAATACATTACAATGTAAATCATCATAGATTATGATCAAGTCGCAAACATTGTCAAATTTATCGCTTCTTGTCTAAGATGATAGTGATGACAATGTGGTGTATGAAACCAATCATTCTAATCACAATGTTGGAAAAGGGACCTATGAGGCACGAGATATAAGATATATCAATGATGTGGTGAATAGATGCACTAGGTATTGCATTTCAAAACACTCTTCGAAAGATACCATGTATAATTAAGATGAGGTATTGGTATTGGTGAGATGAATATCAAGAATAGAGAGGTGAAAAAAATGAAGCAATACTAAATTAAGAAATTCAAGTGAAAATACCAATTGATGGGTGAACTATTTATAACTCTATCAAAGAAAATGACTATATGATTTAGTTAGTAGTACAAAACCACCATATTAATTTAATTAGAGTATTCTTGACTAATCAAATTTGAGGTCCACAATGTCAACCACACTCTTTGAAATAGTGTTCTAATATAGAGATGTTGATGCTATATATGTATATATGTGCACATGTATGTATAATACCCATGGGGAATAGCATCTCATCACTTTCTTTAGGATCATATAACTTTGTCCTCTCTGTAGTATATTGCAATAAATAATAATTGAAAACTTCATAATTTCCAAGCTCAACAATCACTTCAAAGACATCGCTTGCAAAACAAGTATGTACATGTACATTATATAAGACAGTTCATTGATAATTATATAGAAAGTTTGAGATTAATTTTTATGATACTTACCCACTTTCACCAATCCAGTGATATGATTATAATTGTCCTATATCAATGGAATATCATCAAAATTTTCATCTTCATCTTTATCAAGTGTATTGGTAAGATCAAGTGGTACTAAAGCCATGCATTTGTATATCCACTTGTTTGATTGATGCATTGCTGATAGTCTTCATCACTGCAACTATCACAAAAACATGAGTATTCTCTTTATCTTCAATGCCTTATTGTGATTATTTGTACGCATGACCAAATCTAAGGAACATGTCTTTTCTATCCTCTTGCAACCATGCATGTTTTTTCTATTAACTCCTAAAAATTTATTACAAAAATATGGACAAATTAAATTTATATTTGAATGAATCATGATAAAATTTAAAAAGTATATTTTAAAACTTAATTGCATAAAATTTAAACAATGTATATACATTCATACTCATTATCTCCCAAAAGACTCTATATGGTACCTGGCGACTCATTCTTGATGATGTCCCAACCTTGTCTAATGAAAAAGATGTCTTACACCATTCAACAACATCATGTGCATTATTTATATGAACTCCCTTATATAATTCATTTGATACTTTCATGGAGCACATTTAATGTAAGCTCTAGCACAATCATGTTCACCTTTTCCATGCCCACTCTCAAATAAACTCCATATGTGTTTTATATTTTAATTACAATGATATTTGCATAATGCATAAAATGATGTAGATAATTTTAATTGTGTGGCACATCTATCCAGCTAAACATAATGTTTATCAATATTTATGTCTCTTTCTTTCAAATAAGAAAAAAACATATTGGAACAATGTTCTACATTGTGAATGTCATATTCTTTATCATCACTTATATAAAAGTGATATTCTTTTTTAATTACTTGCGCTCCAAGTGTACTCTAAAAACCATCCAAATCTAAATGTGCATGTCTATAAAAAACATGTACCATAATAGTAACTTGCTTAGAAAAAAAATTATCTGATTGATTTATTTTTTGATGAACAAAGAAAAAGTTCTCTGCAAAATCAATGATTGATAGAATCATTCCAAGTGGAAAATTATCTCTCAAAGTTTGAAATTCTTGTGCTTGCCACTTTGCAAGAAATGTGTGACGAATATAAGGTTGAATCAAATTCTTAAATCTCTCCATAAATGTTATAATAGGTAACTCCTCTTCAACATATTCCAAACTTTTTGTCTCTTTCATCAACTTTGTTTCATTCTTTACATACTTTTCACTTTTGCAATTCACCTTTTTTGTTACATCGACATTTTCAATTTTCAAAGGAAAAAAGAGCCAATTCGCCACATGTTTCACATATTCCTTTGATGCAATTTATTTGACCAATTGAATAATCTATTTTGTCACATTAAATGGATAATATAAAATCAAATTCAATATGATAAAGAAAACAAGTTTTAAACACTTTGTTTGACCTCACAAAGTATGGCTTCAATCTTTCAAACAATATATGCCCAATTTTTGTGTTAGAATGTTCACTAAAAAATGACACAGATAACTAATGTTGTGTTGTGTCCAACCAATGTTTTGTATGATGTTGATATTGACCAGATGTAATCCTATACCCAATAACAACTCTACTATTTGATGAAGGACAAGTGTTATCAATCCAAAATGATATGACTAAATTTTTTAATCCCTTATCAATCCTATCAGAATGAGGTGCTCTACACATGATTTCCCAATTGGCTTCCATAGTACTATAGTCAAAAATTAATCTTCTCTTAACATATTCTCTCATTTTTTTCCCTACTAAAACCCATTTAAGATGAAATTGAAGATATTTGTCTATTTTGGGCTGTATTCTTATTTACAATAGACATCAACATTACATTTCTTTCCTTGAACCTATCTTTAGTTTGAGACCACTTTCCTATGTTTCTCAAACTTGGTTTAACTTTTTCAGTCCTATCTACACCTAACAATTTCAATGCATCTTGCAACTTGTTTTGTGTAAGAAAAATGAAAGAAATTGAGCTTATTCAAGTATTTGAATGTTATCAAACTTAGTCGTTATTTTTCTTATAGTCTTATTCATTGACCTTTTTTTAGATAGACTTAAAGGTTGAATAGTAGCTACAAGTGTTCTCAATTTATCCACATCCATTTTAAGTAAATGATCTACATTTTTTTGAGAAATTCCATTCTTTACAATTTGAGCAATATTTATGAGTTCTTCCATACCAGTAAGAGCACTTGATTTTGACCCTTCTTAGACTTCTATTACTTGAATTTCTATAAGGAGCGATATTGAGCCTTCTCCAACATTCATTGTTTGAGATTCTGTAGGGGGCAATCTTGAGCCTTCTCCAACACTCATTGTTGGAGATTCAGTAGGGAGCGATCTTGACCCTTCTGCCATATGTACTTCTACTTTTATTAAGCCTCTTTCACCATTTTCTTCACCTTCACCTTGTTGATTGTCTACAATACATTTATAAATAAATCAAATTAGACAAAAAATAATATTGATACATAATTAAATTCAAAACCATGAAAATAAATAAATTTAATATATATGTATAATTATATATTTTATTTATTTTTACGATAAAGTGCTAAAATTTTGTGAAGATTTCTTTATTTTACCTCATGAGATCTCTTCCTTGCATGTTTTCTTTGTCTTCCTTTCTTTTTTTAATAGAAAAATTAAAAAATCAAAAAATTGTCGTTGCCTTGAAAAATTTGCCTTTACTTTATAAAATTCACCTTTAATTTCAAACATATGTCCTCATTGTGAAAGTGATCAATTTATGTGTTCAAACAGACACAACCTTTTTGTACATGTTTGGGCAAACACATAAAAATATGGCCTGCAAATTTTTTTGGTAGGTATATTTGCATAGACATATGTTCATGTGAAAACTTTAAATATATGTTTGTGCGAACACTATGTCTACATGAACATGCATTTTTAATAAACTTTGCTATTTCTTTCAAAAAAAGAAGAAGATGTTTTTACCCTCAAAACCAGGATCAAATGATCTCCTACTATAAATCAAAAAATGTCAAATTGTGTTGCTTGGAGTAAGCTTTCAAATAACTATAATTTTAATATTTATTCATTCCTTATGAATTTCAAAAATGAGCTTAACTCATTATTGGTTGATTAGTGATTGAACATCAGTTGACTTCGACACTTCGGAAAAAATTGTAAATTTGGTCAATTTTTAAAAAAAAATCTCTAGGCATTAGGTTACTAAGTCAGCTTTCTATTGAAAAAAAATTGATTTATGATATATTGAGTTCAAGTTATCCTTGTCAAAATGAACGTATGTCTAAATTATGATTGATGTTACTCCAAAATTTCAAAAACTATACAATTTTCAACCAAATTGAATCAAACCAAATGGATCCTCTAGATATTGATGTTACAAATCCAACATTAAAAGGATTACCTCATTATCATTTATAGAAAAAAAAATTTATTCTTTTCGAGCAAACTGTCGCTCTTTAAAAAATTTGATTTTTCAGATGTACCACTTTTTGAGGGAGAATAAGAATTTGACTTAAGCAATTTTCTTTTTTAAATTTAAAAAATGGTTACAAAGTAGGAACAAAGTACTAGACATCACCAGTTTATGTCATCTTCAAATTATTCATAGTTTTAGAGATATAGTCACTCGAATGTGATGTTTGTTTCAAAAATGTTGATTTTAGTGTCAAAATTGGTGAAAAAGTGGTACCCACTATTGTTGGATCACCCAAAGGTAACTTTATATCAATCAAATTTTAAAATATTTAAATTTGTAGTGTAGGTTCTATTATGATATGGGGAACATATTTGAAGAAAATCAAAATAGTCCAACATAGAATACACTTTGTTGATTATCAACTTAACAACAAGGTTTTACAATACAACCACCTAGTTGTTGCCACTAGGCTTTGTCTACATCCAGTAAAATTTAAGCATGTACATCACAAGTGGTGACTAGACAATGAAGATCATGAGAAGATATTACATGTTATAAGTGAACATCATGGTTGAACTGGGCCTTGAGATCTAGGTCTAATTTAATTTAAATCAAATTTTAGGACCTTTAAATGTAGATATTTTGTTTTTGTTAATTATTTTCATGGATACACATGAGCACCATGGTATGAAGGATTTTTAAAATTATATATTTAAAATTCAAAATAAATTTTAAATTTATAAAATATATGTTTATTGTATGCATGAATTGATTTATTTGTTTCTCTCTCTTCCCCTTCCCCTTCTCTTTTCTCTTCCCCTCCTGCCTCTCTCATAATTTAGTTCATATACGAATTACATAAATTTGATCAATTGTTATATATGTTTCTTCTAAACATGCATTTACAAAATTAACATACATGTTATAAAGATTAAAATATAAACTCACATAAATCTTTGTAATCTACTAAAATATAAAAATATACATGTATGTCTCAAGAATGAACATCTAATCTAATATATATTTATTGAAATACATGTATTGAAACTGTGTGAACAACAAGTGCATGTAAGTCTCAAACAAATATATATACATAAAATATAAATAGTGAATTACATGTCATCTAGGCACATAAGTACTAAATAGTAAAATGAATAGTGAAATACATGTATGTAAGTCTCTAGAATAGATAAAAATGTATATTAAGTCTCGAATATATAAATGAATCAAAATATAATTATATCTATTAGAACTAGAGGGACCCCTCAAGACACATACGAATAGAATGACCCTCTAATCGAGTCTCTTGTACATCTTGTGGCTGAGGTACAACAACTGAGCCCTACAAATATATATATATATATATATACACACACACATTAAATCTATCTAAGCATATATATACATGTGTACATGAATATGAGTGCATATAATTTGAACCATAAATAACTTTACAAACTATTTGAAACTTTTACCTGAGCACTATTGAGTGTCTTAGTAGAATCCTCTCTTCAATGTACATGCCTTGACCCAACACTAGATGTAATAATGTGATCGACAACCTGTGCCCCCAAAATTTAAAAAAATTATATTAAATATTATATTTTTTTAATATCTATCTAAACTATTTTTAAATTTCATATATTTAAATTTAAAATTATTATCTATGTACCTAGCTCTCAGGAGCTAGAGGATTCATCAAACTCCATCATATCATCTATCAATGCAACTCTAATACACCAAAAACATTTCCTTAAGCTCCAACATCTACTGAAACACCCTCAGTGTAGTGCTTGCCCCAAGTTTACATTTTTTGCTATTATTGCCAAACTCTTTTAGGCTAGTTTTATGCTTGATTACTAGTAGTATTGTTTTGAGATTATCAGATATTATTTCACATTTAGTTGATTATATGATGAGATTACTTGATACTCTATACTTCATGTATGTATGATGATCATTCAGCGATTTTAGTCATTGATGATGATTAGTTAGATAGATTATCGTGTGTTTTATTATGGATACTTAACCCATACTGTATGTGTATGGTATTTGTGTATGTCTTCTTTATGCATGGCATTTTTAATGTGGTTAAGGAAGGGAGTCATAGTCACCTACTAGTCAGGATCTACATGATGCACCACTTCCTTCCTTTATCTGTTTAGTTTAGCATATTATGTTTGTATATGTGTGGATTTTATGTAGATTGAAGATACTGGGTATCGACTTCCCTGAATTACCAGGATGAGCATACCCTATCGCATTATCTCAATGGTAAGAGAGGGGAGATAAATTCTTCAGTCCAAATCCTAAACCATTAACCCATATGTCCTAGAAAATTAGGACAAGTATCTATGATGGGTTTTTCATTTTTTAAATAAATCTTTGGTGTTTTTTCTATTAATTAAATCAAATTAAATGATTAAATTAATGATTTAATTTAATATAAAATTATTATGAAAATTTTAATATTCAATTAGATTTAATTAATTAGGAAATTAATTAAATAAAAAGAATTAAATTTGAAGATAAAAGTTATAAGAATAATTTTAGAACATGATAATATTTATTTAATTTAATAATAATATATTTAGAGTTCATTTTTAAATAAATCCTAAATACTATCATTATTTAAGTTAATAAATATTTTATCATTTAGCGTTTGAAAATAAATTAAGAAGTGAAAAGGATATTAATTTATTGAAAGTTTCAAAATTGCATAATGCATGCATGAGATTAAAATTTAATAAATTAATTGAAAAGAGAAGTCAAGTAAAAATTAAATAAAGTTATTTTATAATTCAATAAATGTGCATGGAAAAGATAAAGAAAAGAAAAATAAAAGATAATAAGAGTTCAAGTCTAGTGAGAAGAGAGTTTTTTCGGGTGATCACACAATTGGTGCCCCAATTTTAAGAGAGAACTTCTTCTCACCAATTAAGGGTTCATTTTCAAAAGATGGAGGTTTTGGGTAGGGACAAAAAATTTTAGAAGAGAAATTTTTTTTGGAAGAGAGAAGGTTTGGAGAGGAGAAATTTCTCTCACAATCTTTTTGGGCATATCAATTAGCATCAAAGTCCAAGTAGATTCTTGTGATGATTCACATAGTTTATTATGCTTTTTCTTTTCCTATCTTCTTTGTGTTTGTGAAATGATTATTTGAATGGTTCTTTGTGATGAGTGTTTCAATATTATGAATTTTTACTATGCATGTTGAATCTTCTGAATACGTAGAGATTGAAACATCTTAAAATCCTTGTCTAATAACTTTGCAAGTTAAATTGTAAACTGGGAAGGGTTTTGAGTTCTAAATAGGAAAATTTAAATAGAGAATTTTCCTAGTTGGTCATATTTTCCCTATTAGATTGAGGCTAGAACCTTTTGAATATATATATATATATATATATATATATATATATATACATATATACATATATATATATATATGTATATATGTATATATATATACATATGTATATATGTATATATGTATATATATATATATATGTATATATGTATATATATATACATATCTATATATATATACATATATATATATATATACATATATACATATATATATATATATACATATATATACATATATATATATATATATATATGTATATATATATATATATATATATAATGTTTTAAGAAGGGAGGTAGTTTCATTTGAATTGTTTATGGCAAAATATTTATTAAAAAAATAAAAAACTTAAAATAATAATATTGAAGACATGAGGTGGGTTTTTTCCCCACCCCTCTCTCTTTTTTCTCTTTATTGTTGGTAGTAATGTATGCTGTGCTGACCACAGTATAGACTGCGACTGGAGTAGCAGTATGTAGTACTGCGCTGCGGTCATAGTTGGCCTGCAGTTGACAGCATTGGTCACATGGCTTTTAAAAAGGCCGGTGGGCCTTTCCAAATAAATGCCTTACAAAATATGAATTTAGTTTTTATAAATTTAATTTATTAAAATTTTACTATATATTAAATTTTAAATTACTATTTGTTATTAATAAGTTATATTAATATTTATTAATTATTAATTAAATAATATTAGTATGATAAATTTCTTTCACAATCTTTTTGGGCATAGTGATTAGCATCAGAGTCCAAGTAGATTCTTGTGATGATTCACAGAGTTTATTATGCTTTCTCTTTTCCTGTCTTCTTTGTGTTTATGAAATGATTATTTGAATGGTTCTTTGATATGAGTGTTTCAATATTGTGAATTTCTAGTATGCATGTTGAATCTTCTGAATATGTAGAGATTGAAACATCTTAGAATCCTTGTCTAATAACTTTGCAAATTAAATTGTAAACTGGGAAGGGTTTTGAGTTCTAAACATGACAATTTAAATAGATAATTTGCCTAGTTGGTCATATTTTCCCAATTAGATTGAGGCTAGAACCTTTTGAATATATATATATATATATATATAATTATAATGTAAATGTTTTAAGAAGGGGGGTAGTTTTGTCTGAATTGTTTATGGCAAAATATTTATTATAAAAATAAAAAACTTAAAATAATAATATTGAAGATGTAAGGGGGGTTTTTTCCCCACCCCTCTCTCTTTTTTCTCCTTACTGTTGGTAGTAATGTATATTGTGCTGACCACAGTATAGACTGCAACTAGAGTAGCAGTACGTAGCACTCCGCTGCAATCGTAGCTAGCTTACGGTTGACAACTTTGGTCGCACAACTTTTAAAAAGGCTGGTGGGCCTTTCCAAATAAATGCCTTGCAAATTATGAATTTAGTTTTTATAAATTTAATTTATTAAAAATTAATTTATTAAAATTTTACTATATATTAAATTTTTAATTACTATTTGTTATTAATAAATTTTAATAATATTTATTAATTATTAATTAAATAATTTTAGTATAATTATTTATATATATAATTATAAATTAATTTAGTTAAATTAAATTTAATTAAGATTAATTAATAATGGAAGTTGTTCAATTAAGTTTTAAAACTATTTAATTATTATAATACTGATTTTTAATAAAATCATAGATTATTTTATTTGAAAATCAACAATATTATTTTAATAATTTAAATAAATAATTACCCTGAGATTATTTTTAGGAAATTGATTGAAAATCAAATAGAGGTAAATTTTTATTCTATTCAAACATAAGAATGGGTTAATTGTAAGCATGAACTGTGAAATTTATTTAGTTGAAATATACATTAAACTGGAAACTAAAACCTAACATTTAACTCAACAATATGTTTTCAATATCAAACCAAACTATGAAACCCACACTTTGTTATCTATATGTTGTCTATGTTTTGGGTTTGGCTTGACTAGAGTGTTGACTAGTCTTAGGATGTTACTAGAGGCTTGGAAGTTTCATTTTCATGAGGTTATGATGATTTGACTTGGATCTTTTATACTCAACCATGGTAATGTATATGTTGTGCTCTATGATGTGTGTTGATCTATTGATTGTTATTGCTTTCCAATGTTCTTGTGTGAAGCTAAGGTGAATGTTATGACTTACTTGACTTAACCATTTTGGAATCTTTGATTAGTATGTTTGGATTTCTTTCCACTCACTTTTATAGGACTGAGGTGTTTGGTATGATTTTTTTATTGGTGATGTCATGTTATGACATATTTGACTTAACCATTTTGAGTCTTTGATCAGTATTTTTTGAGGATGCTTTCTAGTTTCTCGTAGAGAGCTGATGTGTTATTGTGAATCTTCTTTTGATGCTTTCCAGTCACTTGTATAGGACTGAGGTGATTTTATATGCTTCTTTGATTTATACTTTTATTAGCCTAGGGTAGGTTATCTATATGTAATGTTGCGAAGTGGCTTGCAATGGAGGTCGAGGCCCTAAGTGGCTACCAAGGTAACCCATTGTAAATTGTTTAATAAGTGCAAACACTACACTAAATGAGAGTAAAATGAACCTAAGAAGAGTCTTTTTATGTTCTTTCCCATGCCTCAAGTGCTAGTACAGACTAGAATGGGAGTAGAGAGAACATTTGGTTCTGACTATGCATCGTTAGTATGCCTTGTTAGTATGAGAGGATACTAGCATCGCATAAGGATCACTAGGTGGCCAGGGGCCTGAGAGACTGCCAGGGTTACTTTAGCATGATTCATGCAATGACACTTGTATGCTTACATAGTAGGTTTCCTACGTGTCTTTGTGTGCCTTTGGATCTAGACGTCAATTTATCTTGGTACCTTTGAGGTAGATTACTTTTAGAATTTCTTACACTTAGAGAGTACTTTTGATATTTGGATTGATATCCTATTTGAGACTTGAGACTACCTTCTTAGCATGGTGGGAGTGGGCCATTTAGGTTCCACACAGCTAGGTGGTAGTACTTTTTACTCTTACCATTGAGATTCGTCCATTGATACCATGGCTAGAGTTTCCTTGTCTACATTTCCTTTCTTTCTATATCAATGTATTATGGTGGATAGTTGTCTTTATGATGGATAGTTATATCTTTATGATAGATGTTATCACTTATTGTATTGTAATTTATTTCATGAATTTTAAAGGGATGATGTAATTCTATTTTTATAAATGTTTATTCTTTTAGCCTTTCATACCCTGTGATATGTATAGTGGATGATTGACCATTCTAAATTTTATTACCAAGTGGCATTCAGAACAAATGTATATTATTTAAATGGACTTTGGACTTTTAATTATTCTTTTATGTGAATGTAGTTATTATTAGACTTAGTATTAATTAAATTTAAATGTGACTCAACATCTTGGGATCTTTAAGTAATGTAATCTGTGATGTTTTCTTAATTATGATTGTATGTTATTGCTTCTACTACTTTATGTTTGACGCACATATGTTATTATTTTTTTAAAAATAAAATGTTTGGAAAACTTAGTAAAACTTTAGGTTAATTATTTTGGAATCATTGGTGGGGCATTATATTTGGTATCAGAGCCCAAGTTTCTACATTGGAAGCTCTGGGTATATTGGAATGCCACTACTTGTTAACTAGTTGAACAAAAATGAAACTTAAAACTATTATGTATATCTATTTTAAACTAAAACTTAAACTATTTGAACTAAAAAAAAACCTTAACTTGTAATTGTATATTTTCATACTTGAACACTTAAACTTCAAAACTAAAATATACTTAAACCTAAAAATTAGGCAAAACTAAAAATTGAACTTACTATTTTCAAACATGTGTCTTTTATGTATGCTTTATAGTAGTATGTTTTATGGTTACTATAACATCTTGTATTTTGGATATTATTGTAGGATGGTATCTGGGATGAGATCTTCTGTTAGAGGTCATAGCCTTGGCCATGCTAGAGGTTGTGGATGAGGCAAAACTATTAGTGTACATGAGTCTATCCATGAAGGCCCCATTCAAGAAGAGAATAGGGAAGAGTATGTCAGTGAGAATTAGGAAGAGAACCATAGAGAGCAGTAGCCTAAATCTTAGGAGGTTGACCTTAGCCAAATGATGAAAACCATCATTGATCACCTACCTCCTATTCAGGATCTGGATAGAGCACATCATGGAGGACATGAGCATAGGCCTAGGTCTAGGAGCCCTCAGAGGGATCGATAGAGATTAATTGTATTTTTTTAGATGAAGGACCTTCAGAGGTCCAAGGTCAAACCCTTTAATGGGTTGGATTCAAGTTATGTAGCTAAGCAGTGGCTTATTACTCTTTATAGGTTTTTGCTATTCAGGACTATGATAGTAATGTCAAAGCAAGGTTTGCTATCACCAACCTAGAACTCTTTGGAGCCACCTAGTGGACTATTGAAGAGAAGAAGTTGGGCATAGACATGAACATTTTCACATGGGATTTATTCTTGGAAAAATTCCATGAGAGATTCCTACCAAAGGAATAGAAGCAACATAGAGCAGATGAATGCCACAACTTGAGATAGTTCACTATGACCGTAGTAGAGGATGAGCAAAAATTCTATGAGCTCATGCCCTATTTGGGAATCAGCGATAACCTAGCATAATTTTCATAGCATTTCATCAGAGGCTTGAAAAATCATCTAGTTGGGGGTGTTAAGGTGTTTGAACCTAAAACCTCCAAGGATGCAGTACATCAAGCTATTCTTGTGGAGAAAAGTGTTAACCTAGGACGTTTGGATTTTGTGGGAGCACCTACAACATCAGGACCTAAGGGTAACCACAACTCTAGTGGTAATAGGAAACCTCCCTCTAGAGGTAATCAGTAGTAGGGAGGATCTTATCCTCCAACTCAGGGTGATGCGGTGGTTCTATCTCTAGGAACTACTACAATGCATAGCGCAATAAGTGCAACCAGTATGACTGGTCATCTTAGAGTATTCATTCTTATCCTAGTGGGGGCAGTGTTTAGTAGTCTAGTGCACCTAGAGTACAGACAAGTTTTGACAAAGAGTTTTTCTTATATGGACAATGTGGCACAATTTGTCCCATTGCCCTAAAGGGAAATCACAATTTTCAAATAAGAGACTTGCAATTTCAAAACCTATGGTTGGAGACATGGGTAGATTCTAGAGTCTATTCTCAGTAGAGTCATATCCTCCTTTAAGGGAAAAAGGTCCAATGGGATCTGCAAAGTGAGCTCTTTAGTTTTACCATTCTTGTAGGCTTTCAAGAGTAAGCCTAAGTCTAGGGGGGATGGATGTATTGCCTGCCCCTAGTTTACATTTTTTGCTATTATTGCCAAACTCTTTTAGGCTAGTTTTATGCTTGATTACTAGTAGTATTGTTATGAGATTATCATATATTGTTTCATATTCAGTTGATTATATGATGAGATTACTTGGTACTCTATACTTCATGTATGCATGATGATTATTCAGTGATTTCATTTATTGGTGATGATTAGTTAGATGGATTATTATGTGTTTTCTTATGGATACTTAACCCATGCTACATGTGTATGGTGTGTGTGTAATTTTTCTATATGTGTGAAATTTCTGATGTGGTTAAGAGAGTTGTAGTCACTTGCTAGACGGGATCTACACAATGCACCACTTCCTACCATTGTCTATTTTGTTTAGAATATTTTGTTTGTACATGTGTGGATTTTATGTAGATTGCAGGTACATGGTGTCGACTTCCCTGAATTGCCAAGATGAGCATACCCTATCATATTATCTCAATGGTAAGAGAGGGGAGATAAATTCTTAATTCCAAATCCTAAACCATTAACCCATTTGTGCTAGAAAATTAGGACAAGTATCCGAGTTGATTACCTTCCAAATGTATCGTATGACATTAATTCGTGATTATAACCCTTTAGTTTGATTTTGTATGCATTTTGCTATGATGCATTTTTTATATTAATTAAGTCAAATTAAATGATTTAATTAACGATTTAATTTAATGGAAAATTATCATGGAATTTTTAATATTTAATTATATTTAATTAATTGAAAAATTAATTAAATAAAAAAAACTAACTTTGAAGATAAAAGTTATAAGAATAATTTTAGAACGTGATAATATTTATTTAATTTAATAATAATATATTTATAGTTTATTTTTAAATAAATGCTAAATACTATTTTTATTTAAGTTAATAAATATTTTATCATTTAACGTTTGAAAATAAATTAAGAATTTAAAAAGATATCGATTTATTAAAAGTTTCAAAATTGCATAATGCGTGCATGAGATTAAAATTTAATTAATTAATTGAAAAGAGAAGTCAAGTAAAAATTAAATAAAGTTATTTTATAATTCAATAAATGTGCATGGAAAAGATAAAGAAAAGATAATAAGAGTTAAATTCTAGTGAGTAGAGAGTTCTCTCGGGTGATCACACAATTGGTGCCCCAATTTTAGGAGAGAACTCCTTATCACCAATTGAGGGTTCATTTTCAAAGTATGAAAGTTTTGGGAAGGGGCTGCGAATTTTGGAAGAGGAAAGAATTTTGGAAGAGAGAAGGTTTGGAGAGGAGAATTTGTTCTCAGTCTTTTTTAGCGTAGCAATTAGCATCAGAGTCGAGGTAGATTCTTTTAATGATTCACATAGTTTATTACACTTTATCTTTTCTTGTCTTCTTCATTTTTGTGAAATGATTATTTGAATGATTCTTTGTGACAAGTGTCTCAATATTGTGAATTTCTAGTACGCATGTTAAATCTTTTGAATACCTAGAGATTGAAACATCCTAGAATCCTCGTCTAATAATTTGCAAATTAAATTGTAAACTGAGATAATGTCTGTTGTTCTAACCATAGTATAGACTATGACAACAACAATAGTACATAGTACTCCATTGCGGTTGTAGCTAGCTTGTAGCCGATAGCATTGGCCGCACGACTTTTAAAAATGTCTACAGGGCTTTCCAAATAAATGCCTTACAAATTATGGATTTAGGTTTTATAAATTTAATTTATCAAAAATTATTTTATTGAAATTTTATTATAGTAAATTTTAAATTACTATTTGTCATTAATAAGTTTTATTAATATTTATTAATTATTAATTAAATAATATTAATATGATTATTTTTATCTATAATTATTAATTAATTTAGTTAAATTTAATTTGATTAAGATTAATTAATAATAAAAGTTATTCAATTAGTTTTTAAAATTATTTAATTATTATAATACTAATTTTTAATAAAATCGTAGATTATTTTATTTGAAAATCATCAAATATTATTTTAATAATTTAAATAGATAATTACCCTTAGATTATTTTAACCAGATTGATAACCTACCCTAGGCTAGTAATAGTATAAATAAAAGAAGCATATAAAATCACCTCAGTCCTATACAAGTGATTGGAAGCATCAAAAAAAGATTCACAATAACACATCAGCTCTCTATGAGCAACGAAAAAGCATCTCCAAAAATACTAGTTGAAGACTCAAAATGGTTAAGTCAAATATGTCATAACATGGCATCACCAATAAAAAATCATACCAAACACTTCAGTGCTATAAAAGTGACTGGAAAGCAATCTAAATATACTGATCGAAGACTCCAAAATGGTTAAGTCAAGCAAGTCATAACATTCACCTCAACTTCACACAAGAACACTAGAAAGAAATAAAAATCAATAGATCAACACACATCATAGAGCATACTAGACACATTACCATGGTTGAGTATAAAAGATTGAAGTCAAATCATCATAACATCACAAATGCAGAACTCCCAAGCCTCTAGTAATTTCTCAATCAAGCCTTGTATGTACAACATACTGTAATTTCTCAATCATTGATATGTATAAGGTCTGATCTACTTCATTGGAGTCATCATCTTTTGTAAGCTTGAGTCTAGTACACATTACGGTTCCAACTAGTTTTGAATCCTCCATTCCAAATTTCTTGAGTATCTCTAAGTGATATAGATACCATTTCTATTCTATTGTATCTATAATCCAACAAAGAATTTTATTTCACCAAGCATGGACATTTCAAATTATTTATTCATTTTTTCTCAAAATGCTTCGCATAAATCATCATTTCCTATGAATAGAGTATCATCCACAAATATCTCTACCAATAAAATCTTCTTGTTTGGTCCTTCCTTGATATATAGGCTATTGTTATCATTTGTTCTTCGAAAACCAATCTGTATCAAGTAGTTATGTAGTCTTTCATACCAAGCTCTAGGAGCTTGTTTAAGACCATATAGGGCTTTGTGTAATTTTTAGACCATGTCCCTTTTATTTGGATAAACAAAACCTCCTTGTTGTTCAATGTAGACTTCCTCATCAAGAATTCCATTCAAAAATGTAGATTTAACATCCATCTGATAAACTTTGAATCCTCTATGACCTACATAAGTAAGTAAAGTCCTAACACCTTCTAATCTTGCAACAGGGGCAAAAGTTTGACCATAATCAATACCTTCTTGAGAATAACCTTTACATACCAATCTTTCTTTGTTTCTTGACACTTTTCCATCTTCATTTAGCTTAGTTTTGAATACCCATTTTGTACCAATCACATTTTTTTCTTTGGGCCTAGGTACAAGAGTCTAGGCTTTATTCTTTTCTATTTGTTCTATTTGTTCATTGATAGCCTCAATCCAACTTTTATTTTCCAATGCATCTTTAACACTTCTAGGTTCAAATTTAGAAAATAAACATGTACCTTTTAGTTTTCTTCTTGTCATTGTTCTATCAATTTTTTCTCCAATAATCTGATCAGGTGCATGATGCCTTATGACATATTTAGCCAATATAGGTTCTTTGACTTTCAAATGAACTGAACTATCTTCATTTTTAATTTCAACTTCTGGCTTGGGTCCTTCTATTTGTGGCTCAGGTTCTTTAGACTTGGGATGCACTAACTCGATAGCTTCTAAATGTGACTCTAGTCCCTGTGGCTCGATTTGCACTTCCTGCAACTCGGTAGCTGATGGAGATTTGGAGATCTCAGGAGATGAAGTCTCCTTTTTGTCAAATGTGTTTGGCAATGTATCAAGTTCATAGTAGACAAATCTTCTGTAATCTTCTGGTTCCTTTTTGCTTTCATCATCTTTAGTCTTTTTTGCAAACTCATCAATTCTCACATGTGCACTTTCTATTTTTTTGTGAGTGAACAAATTCAGACATTTGTATGCTATACTTCTATATTAATATCCTAGAAATATACCTTCATCACCTTTTACATCAAATTTTCCTTTTCTATATTCTTCCAAGATATAACATTTGCTACCAAATACTTTCAAGTAACTTACATTAGATTTGTAGCCATACCATCGTTCATAGGGAGTTTTGTTTGAGTCCTTCTTCAACTGAACTCGGTTCAAAGTATGAACTGTAGTGCTGATAGCTTCCTTCTAGCATTTGATAACAACATTCCTTTCAATCATTAGTGTCCTTGCACAATCCATAATGGATATGTTTCTTCTTTTAGCTATTCCATTCTGCTCAAGAGTACCAAAGGCTGATACTTGTCTTTTAATTTCTCTTTCAATGCAGAAACTGTTGAATTCATTTGAGATGAATTTAGCACCTCTATGTGATATTAAGCATTTCAATCATTTTGTAGTTTCCTTTTCTACTCTAGCAAGATACCATTTGAATTTCTCAAAAGCTTCTGATTTTTCTTTTAGATATATAATAGTCATCATTCTAGAATAATCATCAACAAAATAAATGAAATTTTTTTCTCCACTATAAGTTTCTATTCCAATGGGTTCACATAAATTAGTATGCACAATTTCCAAGACATCTTCTAACTGATAGTTTTTTCTTTTAAAACTAGTCTTTGCTATTTTACAAATCTGGCAATTCTCGCATAATCCAATATTAGGTTTCTTCAAACTAGGAAGACCTATTACTCTTCTAAGTTTGCTAAAATTGACCATATTATGAAAGTTTACATGACATAGTCTTTGTGTCATAGCCAGCTTTGTTCTACTTGAGCAATAAAACATGAACAATCACCAAGAGCAATATAAAATAGGTTATCCAATAGATTTCCTTCATTATCCAATAGTCTTGCCTTGCCATTCATGAATTCTACCTTGAATCCAATGTTGTTTAGTTGTGCCAAACTCAGCAAATTATGTAAATTATGTTTTAGTCCTTCAACCCAATATGCATTGTCACATACAAGTTCATTGGTTAATGAGATTCAATATTTTCCTTTTGTGCAACAAGGTTCATTATTTCCAAACCTTGCACTACCTCCATCATAGTGTTCAAAATGTTCAAACTTAGTTTTGTCTCCAGTCATATGGTGAGAACATCCATTGTCTATGATCCATGTGTCATTTTTGCTAACATGAGAGACATGTGTCATCTTATCTTCTTTGTCATCAAATTCATCTTTTATAGCAATATACACTATTTAATCTTCACCGTTGTTAGAATCTTTAGCCATAAAACATGTTTTCTTACCTTTGTCTTTGTAGGATTTGTGACCTTTGAATTCCTTCTTGCCTTTGTACTTGTGTCTTTTCTTTTCTTCCTTGCCTTCTTTGTTTGGACACCTAGCAGCAATATGACCAATTTCTTCACAAGAAAAATAGATTAGAGGGATTTTACCTTTGTACTTTCCTCTGCTCCTAGAATATTTCTTTGCAAGTAGAGCTTCAACAAGGGTGAACCCATAATAATGGGTTCCACTTTAGTGGAACGAACAAAAATGGAAAAAAATTACAAAATGTGAAATCAAATTTAGCATACATTCGCAGCGAACATACTTAATATGTTCGTTGTGAACATATTTTTAAACTATGTTCGTAGCGAACATATTTAACAATAATTGTGTATTTTTTGCAATAAACATATGTAATAAAAATGTTCATTGTGAACGTATAAAACATCAACTTTCAGCATTTTAAAATGCCATTTTTCACCCATTTTTGTCATTTTTTATGGCATTTACTATTTAAGCAAGGGTTGGAGCGAACGTGTGCTTTTCGTCAGCATTGCCTTGTCATTTTTCGTGACATTCTCGTCTTCAGGTATGTCTATATATTATTATTTTAATGTTTTGTACATTTTAAATATTTTTAAAGCATTTTTTAATGTTTTCTACGTTTTTAATGTTTTTAAAGCATATTTTAATGTTAATTTAATATTTTTATTGTTTATTTATTTTAAAATTAATTATATTAATTTAGAAAACATTAGAAAAAATATTAGAAAATTATTATATAAAAAGCATTAGAAAAAAAATTTAGAAAATATTAGAAAAACATTATAAAAAACATTAATAAACAAATTTAGAAAACATTAGAAAAAATATTAGAAAAACATTAGAAAATTTATAATAATATTATATTTAGGAAACAAATTTAGAAAAAACATTAGAAAAATATTAGAAAATTTATAATAATATAAAATTTAGAAAACAAATTTAGAAAAACATTAGAAAAATCATTAGAAAAATATTGAAAAAACATTAGAAAATTTATAGTAATATAACATTAGAATTTTTTTATAGAAAAAAAATTATAAAAAATATTAGAAAAACATTAGAAAAAATATTTTAAAAAAATAGTTTAGAATTTAATATTAGAAAACTACGACAAAATAAAATAGGATTTTAACATTAGAAAATATTTTTAAAAATAGGAAAAAAACATTTGAAAATATTTTTAAAAAGATTAGTCTTGAAAATTAGAAAACATTAGAAAAATATTTAAAAATATTAAAAAAAAATAGTGTAGAAAATAAAATTTAGAAAAATAATTTCAATATTCATATAAATTTATTAATGTTAATGTACATGTTATTGATTTTTTAATACATCTTAATCTTTTATTTTTACGTATATGTTTTATTCAAGTTTTTGTATATGTTATTCATCTTAATGCCTTATTCATGTTTTCAATATTCATGTTTATATATATGTTATTCATCTTTATGCCTTAATCTAAATTGTGTAATTAACTATATTTAATAGCATACATCTTAAGGGGAGATCCTAAATTATACATAAGAATGCAGATTAAAATATACATATTTTATTTCATAGATATATGTATATATGTTTATGTTAAATGTAGACATGTATGTTTTCAATATTCATGTTTATGTATATGTCAAATTTATCTTAATGTCCTAATCTAAGTGTAATTAAATGACATGTCTTTAGGGACCATATCCTAAATTATACATAAGAATGTAGATTAAAATGTAATTTTTATTTTGAAAATTGATGTATGTATATTTATTCATAGTTAAAAGTAGACATGTACATGCTTTCAATATTCACATTTTTATATGTACGTATGTTAACTATTGATCTTAATTTGTCTTATAACTAAGTGTAATTAACTATATTTAATGACATGTGATGTAACCCCAATATCATAAAACAATAAATTTGAATTTGACACAAGATAGGTGTTTTAGAATAACAAAGCTCTTTATTAAAAAATTCTCCAACTCTACTCTCCCTCTACAATGAAAACATACACCTACCTATTACAATTCTGAAAATTGCCATATTTGGCAAATTTTTGGGAAAAATGGAAATTTTTATTTTTGGTAATTTTTAGAAATCATCCTATGAATCCCAATTTTTCCCAAGAAAAGCCCCCACTAAGGCAAGATGAATTGCCAACTAATCTTCAAAATTTAGAAAGAAATTTCGAAGTTATTACAAAGATGAAAAAAACAAAAATACATGTAAGATATTTTAAAAAGAAAATTTGCAGGTCAAAATGGAATTTTTGGCTCTTGAAAACATATTCAAATTGGCCCCAACAATAGATTTTGAAAAAAACCCAGAAAAATCTAAGAAAACCCATATTCGAGTCAAAAGTTATGACTCTCTGAAGCCCCTGCATCAACATGTCTTATGGGGACATCCTAAATTATACATAAGAATGTATATTAATGTATATTTTATTTCATAAATGTACATGTAAATATGTTCATGTTAAATGTAGACATGTATGTTTTCAATTTAATCATGTTTATGTATATGTTAAATTGTTTTTAATGCCTTAAAATCTAAGTATATAATTAACTATATTTAATGACACATCTTGAGGGGAGATCCTAAACTTAATATGTTATAATAATTTCTAGATTAATGCACAGGTAAGAATATAACATATACATGTACATAAGAACATATATTAAGACTATGACCTAAAAAATGCATGTTACTGTAACATTTAATTAATAATTTAAGTTAATACATATAAGAACATAACTTCGATTTTATACAAACATAAAGAATGTATATTTTATTTCATAGATGTATGTAAATACATATGTTCATGTCGAATGTAGACATGTATATGTTTTCAATATTCATGTTTATGTATACATTACTCCTTAATCTATGTATAATTAACTATATTTAATGACATGCCTTAATCTAAGTATAATTAACTGTATTTAATCTAAGTATAATTAACTATATTTAATGAAATTTTTTAATTAACTATAAAATTAACTATATTTAACCTACTAGATTGAATTAAGCCCTCACATTGAAATCAACCTCCTAAGGATACAAAGATACAACTTCAGATGACCCTACATCAAAGAGGCCTAAGGATCTAGTATCCTTTTGAATCTCACATGAAAAATTCTTACATAAGCAAGTATGTGGACTAAACCAAATAGAGTAGCTTATCATTAGACTTACTATCCACAAGATTGGATTTCCATGCCTTCCTTTCCCTAGAATCAATCTCCACCCAATCATCTTCCACCACATGTACAACCCTCAATGTCTATAAATGTAAATCATTCAATTTTAAGTGAGATAGGTACCTATAACATCTCCCTTGTCACGATTCTAAATTTTAAGCAACTATATGTAAGACCCCACAACTCACCATGAACAAATCAACTTTCTTCTCTAATATGAATATATTATTATTTTTAATGCCTTAGTCTAAGTATATAATTAACTATATTCAATGACATGTCTTAAGGGGAGATCCTAAATTAAATACATATATAAGAATGTAGATTAATTTGCATAGGTAAGAATATAACATACATACATATATAAGAACATATAAAGAACATATGACGTAAATAATACATGTTACAACATTTAATTAATAAAAGTTAATTATAAGAACATAATTTGATTATATACAAACATTAAGAATGTACATCATATAAGAACATGTAAAGATTATATATATGTATAAATACATAACAACATTAACTTGATCAGAAGAAAACATAAACAAGATCTATACATAACCCTAAAACTAACTATAACGAGGCTAAAAGATAACTCTAAGGTCCATGTAACCCCTTAACCCTAACTCAAACTCTAAACCTAATTTCTAACCCTAACTTGAAAACCGTAACCTTAATTTCTAATGCTAATCCTAATTTAAAACTCCTACATATTTGTACACTTTCTTAAGACCAATTATATATACATGTCCACACTAAATTAGCTTGAAAGCAAAGAGAGGTACCTAGATCTACTCCTATTTAATTTGTTAACAAAGAGAACTTGAAGATATTATACAAGAAGTTCATACAAGGTTCACAAAATTGTCTATCCATTTTAATTCTTTTGTATCTACCTAGAACCTAGTCATCACCATCATACCCATGGTTCTAAATGATCTAATTGTTTAAACTTACCAATGTTATGTTTCCCTTAGAAAAATAATAGTCAAAATGGATTATGCACATGAGTTGTATTTGATATACTTGATCATTCACCAAAGACCATAATTCAAAATTCTTTATTGTAAGTCTCTTCAATCCTCAACTAGATTCAATAGGTTCATGCTTTGATACCTTGAATGAGAGAGTTGATCTCTAGTTGCTTAGATTTGAAGCACACGAAGCAATCGTGAAGGTTAGGTTCTAATCTCATGGCTTATTATTCAATTTTCTAATGTTCAACTACATCATCCTCTCCCGCATAGTACAATGGATAAATTTCAAAGTCTCTTTATCTTGGGGCATTTACAAATTGGCCTACTATCAAATGTTCTCTTATTGCTAAAGGGTTAGAGTGAATCCATTTATCTCTCCAAATCAATGAAGAACAAGGGAAAATATGTGATATTAAATTTTTAGTTTTGAGGATAACATTCAATCTATTTCTCTTCTTTGTCATTGGTCGTTATGGAGTTTTTAGTCTAGCCCAATTTAGCTAAGGTTGCAAATGAGGGATCTCATCTTAGGTGAAGATATCATATTAACATGAATAGTCCTAATCCACCAACACAATATCTTATTAGTGGTACAATTGCCATGGGTATACTAGCCCAACAAGCATTTGAGTACTAAGTTAGATATAAACTCTAACATTGTGTCAAATTGAAGTTTTAAATGCAAGCACATTGAATTTCTTAGGGCATAAGGACTAAAATAATAAAAGTCTAGAGGTTATTTTAACCTTAGTAGAAACATTAATAAAAAATTATTTAGCCATCATATTAGACCTTGGACAACATATCTCATGATAAAAGATTGAGATCCTTGTAAATGATTTAAAAACTAGTTTGGATAAAAGCTTGAAAATAAGGGATTAAAAAAGGTGTCAAAAGTTGACTTTTTTTTCCTTGAGATAACCTAAACTTGAACATCTATGAAAATTTGGAGATATGGTTAAAATTAGTATGATCAAAAATTGAGTGCACATGCATTTTTTATTTCATAAATCTAAATTATAATACAAAATCTTTAATCAAATGATACTATTTTCACTTATTTGAAAACAACAAACATTAAAATACATTATTATATATTATGACATTGTGTTATTTCTATTTAAGGATAATATAGAAAATCTAGCTAATTTAACATATTCTTAATTAATAATAAGTAAATATACTATCACTTTCTTATTATATGTTTGAAAGTTTATTTTGAATTAATTATTGTTAAATGAAATATAGAAAATCTAAGTTTACTTATTATTTACTTATTATATTTACTTATTATTAATTAAAAATGTGTTAAATTAGCTAGATTTTCTATATTTTCCTTATAAAAATAACACAATGTCATATTTTAAGTGTACAGTAGACTTAGCTAATTTTTAATTAATAATAAGTAAATATATATAGCTAATTTAACACATTTTCATGTTTGAAAGTTTATTTTGAAAAAATTATTGTTAAATGAAATATAGAAAATCTTTTCGAAACATGTCATAATATTGATAAACTTAGAAGACATTCTTGTGAGAAATGGATTCATGTGAATCTCTACTCTTGAAACATGGGTCAATGAGATTGACTCATAAACTATATGATTAATTCCTTATAGAAATAACACAATGTCATAATATATAATTTAATGTATTTTAATAGAAAACTTGAATTTTTAATGCCTTGCTAAGGGATCTAAAAAGAATTAAACTAAAATTTTACTAAGTTTGGCAAACAATTTTTTGTTTATTTTTGAATCATGAAAGATAAATCATACACATCAAACACATAGTAGTGGAAATAATAACATACAATCAACTGTAAGCATATATAACAGGTTACATTCCTTAAGGATCCCAAGATGTTGAGTCACATTTGATAGTTCAAAGTTTTCATTTTGTTTAGTTAGTTGACACTAATGGCATTCCAATATACCCAGAGCTCCCAATGTTGAAATTCAAGCTCTGATACCAGATGTAACGCCCCGCTAAGGGATCCAAAATAATTAACCTAAAATTTTACTAAGTTTGCCAAACAATTTTTTTTTTTTTTGAATCATGAAAGATAAACCATTCACATCAAACGCATAGTAGTGGAAACAATAACATACAATCAACTGTAAGCATACATAATAGGTTACATTCCTTAAGGATCCCAAGACTTTGAGTCACATTTGATCTAATTAATACTAAGTCTAACCACTACCACATCCACATGAAAGAATAAATAGAAAGTCCGATGTTCATATTACACATTTGTTCCGAATGCCTCTTGGCAATTAAATTTAGAATGATCAATCATCCATTGTACATGACATAGGGTATGAAAGGCTTAAAAGAATATACATGTGTGAAAATAAAGTATATCATCCTATTCTAAGTCCATGATGCAAGTGCAACAAAGTAAATGAAACCAAATTCCATACATGATACATCATCATAGAAGATATAAACATCCATAGTAAAGATAACCATAAATCATAACACATAATTATCTAATTGCATGGTTCCTCCCAACCATAAATAGAATCATTAGACCATCATGGGCCCTAGCCATCCCTCCGTGCGTAACATCCCAAGTCACCAAAGAGATCATCAGTATTATCATATTAGGAATGTCACTCCTAAAACATACTACATCATATGTAGAAAAGAAATCTAACATGTAAAGTAAAGCATAAGATAACATCATCTAACATATGCAAATCATCAATATAAGAAACATACTAGTAAATAGATCCATCATAAGGTATATCATCTATCATAATGATCCAAGAATAGAATGAAGATAAATACCAACCAACAATGTTCCAGCCATGATGTCTATGGACGGATCTCAAATGGTAAGAGTGAAAAAGCACTACCACCCGACCGTGTGGAACCTAAATGGTCCATTGCCACCACATTGAGGAGATAGTCTCAAGTTCCAAATAGGATATCAAATCACAAATATCAAATCATATAATACAAATACTCTCTAAGTCCAAGAATCCTAAAAGTATACTAACTGAAAGGTTCCAATCACAAAATGACATCTAATCCCAGAGGCACAAAAAGACATGTAGGAAACCTACTATGCAAGCAGGAAAGTGTCATCACATGGATCATGCTAGAGTTATCCTGGCAGTCTCTCAATAGACCTTAGCCTCCTAGTGATCCCTATGTGGCCACTAGTATCCTCTCATACAGACGAGGCATACTACAAAATGCAAGGTCACAACCAAGCATTCTCTCTATTCCTATCCTAGTCTGTACTAGCACTTGAAGCATGGGCGAGAACATACAATTATCTTATTAGGTTCATTTAATCTCCATTTAGTGTAAATATTTTCACTTATTAAAAACACATACAATGAGTTACCTTGGTAGCCACTTAGGGCCTCGACCCCCATTGCAAGCCACTTCTTGACACTACAAGTAGATAACCTACCCTAAGCTCATGGAATCATAAATCAAAAAATCCCCACAGTCCTATACAAGCAACTGGAAAAATACCAAAAGATAATACACAATAAGAACATCAAATCTCCATGAGCAAAAGAAAAGTATCCATAGATAATTATGACCATAATAGCTCTCCATTGGCAACTAAAGATATCATTGATCATCACAATATTCACTGGTTCTCAACAAGAAACACTAATGTATCTCAAAGTTATACTGATCAAAGACTCCAAAATGGTCAAGTCAAACATGTCACAACATGACAACATCAAAATAAATCAACACTTCAGTCCTATCATGGCGACTGAAAAGTAATCCAAGTATAACTGATTGATGACTCAAAAACGGTTAAGTCAAATGTCTCAAATACATACACCTCAACTTCACACAAGAAGACTGGAAAACAATAACAATCAGTAAATACAAACATCTCATAGAGCGTACCATAACATTACCATGGTTGGGTTTAGAAAGATCGAGACCAAATAATATCAACATGCCATCACATTCCCATAACTCCCAAGCCTCTGGTAGACATCCTAACTGATCAACACTCTAGGACCACCCAAACTCCAAACATGGATAGCATAAAGAACAAGATACAAACACATATTTGATTTACTTTTGCAATCACGTGGTTAAGCCAAATATGAGATTTCATTTTTTGTTTTAAGTATATTTCAAGTCTATAAGATTCTCCGTTTAATCTCCAAGTCAACCCATTTATCTTTTCAAATAAAACATAGAATTATCCCTCCATTATTTTAAATTTTTTTTTAAAATAATCATAAGATAATTATTTACTTATTTAAATCATTGAACTAGTTCCCATTGACTTTTAGATAAAATCATTCACATCATTCAAAACATTAGAATAATACTTATCAAATTTCTAATAATAAGTTTACAATTTCCTTTAAACACTTCAAGGACAATCATTTATTTAAAATAATCCTCATTGATTTTAAGTAAAATCAATCTTATTAATAATTCAATTATTTAATTCCACTTATTAATATCTCTTTTCTTTTAATTTGTCCTCATTTAAAAATCCATTTACTTAAATTGATTAATAATTAATTACACTTCTTCTACTATTAACTAATTTTAATTAAATTCAATTTAATTAGATTAGTTAATAATTAACTAATGCAATGTAACAAAGTTTCATACAATACCAAATTAAATTCTCCACAAAGTCCTAGCTTGCTGCCGTAAGGGCATAGTCTACTTTTTGTATTGAAAAGACTTCTCATTTGGATAAAGTCTTGAGTATAAATGTCTTATATCTATGTTAGTTTAGTTTTTAATTCATTGCATGCTTTGATACATTATTTTTGTGAAGTTTAAGCACAAAGAACTCTTGGTTATGGAAAATGGAAGAATGACTGTCATTGAATAAAATAGTTCCAGTACGGGGGCCATATCTCCCTAATGAACCGTTGGATTGAGCCGAATTTGAAATATGTTAGAGAGGGTGAAGTTGTACCAAATCTGAATAGAGTGATCGAATAAATTTGGTCTAGATAAAAAGTTATGAATTTTTGAGTTTGGGTCTATGTAAGGGGCAGCGACAGGGCAGTTTGTGATGAATTTCCTTCATAAATAAAACTAGGGTTTCCTAATGTTTCTTTGCAACCGAATAAAAATTAACATACATATCTAGATTCCAATTTCAAGATTGAAGATTCATTGATGGAGTATATTTAGACACATATAATAGACACGATGAAGACAGGAAGAGAAAGAGTGCAAATGAAATATTTGAAAATCACGAGTGCACCTGGATACTAATGTTATTTTTTATGCCTTACACGTCCATAGAAAAATCCCTTCCTTCTCCAACATTCGCCATTCCTCCAAGAATCAAACCAACCGAAACCCCCAAGTGACTAGAAGTGCTTGTAGAAGCATATGGACATGTAGAAGCATATGAGCTTCTTGAATGCATGTAAGCTTGTCCATACACACTAGGAAAGCCTCTATTTAAAGCCCTCTAAGATGCATCTAGAATGTGTCTAGAAAGAACTAGGAGATAAGCATGACAACTAAGAATGTAACTTCCACGACAAGAAGATAGACATGATGAGGTCTCTAGAATGTTGTAGACACCATGTGCTCAAATAATGTGCTAACTCCTAAGTGTAGACAACGCGTGCATAATTAGAGTGCAAACTCTTGTGTTGTCAACATGACAACTCCCAAGAGCTTGCATACTCCTATGTGAATAAATATAATGCACATTAATTTATTTAATATTCGCTTTATTTATTTTTATTAATTTATTAATTTTAAATCTCATGCACTCACTTTAATAAATCCACTTGTTTTATCTTAATATATTTTAATCACATGCATGCATAAGGCAATCTAGAATCTTTTAATAATTTTAATATCTTTTCCACTTTTAAATTTATTTTTGAAACTTAATTGATAAAATATTTAGTAACTTAAATAATAATAATATTATTTAACATTTATTTTAAAATGAACTCTAAATATATTATTATTAAATTAAATAAATATTATCACGTTCCAAATTTAAACTTATAACTTTCATCTCCAAATTTAATTATTCTATCTAATTAATTTCCCAATTAATTAAATAAAATAAATATTAAAATATCATATTAATTTTCCATTAAATTAAATCAGGCTTAATTAATAGAAAATACACCAAAGACTCATAAAATAAAACACGAAAAACCCACTATGGAAAAACACATACAAAATCAAACCAAAAAGGGTTAATATCATGAATTATGTAATCTGATGCATTCAGAGGGTACTCAATTTAGATACTTGTCCTAATTTTCAATTAGGACAAATGGCTTAAAGGGTTGGGATTTGGACTTGAGAATTCATCTCCCCTCTCTTACCATTGAGATAATGCGATACGGTATGCTCATCCTGACAATTCAGAGAAGTTGATACTCGGTACCTGCAACCTGCATAAAAATTATGCATGTACATACAATATATATATATATATATATATATGCTAAGCTAAATAGGCAATGGCAGGAAGTGGTGCATCGTGTAGATCTCGACTAGTAGGTGACTATGACTCCCTTCCTTAACCATATCAGAAATGCCATCCAAGAACAAATACACACACCATACACATGCAAGTATGGGGTAAGTATCCATAAGAAAACACATAGAATAAACCATCTATCTAATCATCATCAATAACTAAAATCACTTGAATAATCATCATGCATACATGAACTATAAAGTAACAAGTAATCTCATCATATAATAAACTAAATTTGAAACGATATCTGATAATCTCAAAATAGGGTTACTAATAATCATCAACATAGAACTTGCCCTAAAAGATTTCGACAATTATAACAAAAATGTGACCTAGGGGCAGGCACTACAGAATTGGTCTCATATGTATAGAACTCAATGTTTAGAATTGCACTTCTTAGAAAATCATAAAAACATATTACTTAAATATCTAATAAGATGAACCCTTTATATTTCTTATACAATTTTAGTAATCAAACTAAAAAATAGGAAAAATATATATATTTTTCAGAATTTAACTACTCCAAATATTTGATCTAGGGGATAAAATAAGATCTAATATCCTTAGATCATGTTCTTATTTTATATATATTTTAATTGATGGTTTATGGACCAATGTGCTAAAAGTTATAATTAATTACATATGTTTAGACTAAATTTAGAAGGATTCATGACCAACTTTTGTGACACCACATGTGATTTGTCTTAACAAAATGAATTTACTTAGATTATCACATGAAATTGAGCAATATTTTGAATTGTTTGAACTTTGAAATTTTGCATATTAGCAAGTTTTGATTATCCCTAAATAACTCTAACTCTAACTCTAACTCTCATATACATGTATATGCATTCAATAATATATTTAAATTTTATCATATCATATGTACATGTTACAGATTATCTAGACATGTGTGATGTATGTTCAATTACATGTATAATTTTTAATTAACAATAAAAAAATGTGTGTATAGTAGACTTAGCTCTTGATACATTTAGATATAGATATGGCTTCACACAATCAGCTTGCTGTAGCTCCTAGTGTAGCACCTCATGCAGTTCTTTCTATGGCTCCTACTATGGCACTTGATGCAGTTCTTGTTGTAGCACCTGATGCAGTTCCTATTCTAGCTCCTCATGCAACTTGCCATGTTACTCATGGTGGGGCTCATGTTGCAACTCATGGTGTACCTTGAGGTAGGGCTCATTGTGCGACTCATGTTTTGGCTCCAAGTGTGATTCTTGGTGCAACTCCAGGTGGTGTAGGTCCTAGCATGGATCCTAATGTGGCTTCTATTCTAGGTTAGGCTACACCTGCAACTCTTGTTGGAGGTCCTGCTGCACCACCTCCATGCATTGATATCAATGCTTTATTTCCATTTTCAAAGTAGGAGATTGCTAGACTACAATAGTCTATATTATCCTCTAATGATGGTCTTTATAGAGACATATGTGCTACTACATGTAGGATTTTATAGGATTTGAATTTAGAGCTCACCATTCATTTACTCCTAACATATTAGCTTCCATATCTAGGGAGCTTAGGGATGAGATTTTAGGAGATGCATATTTTGATGATATCAAGAGGGTGGCCCCCAAAGACATCATCAAAAGAGATCTCTTTCTAAGATATGAGGGAGCACGGGGTAGGGTGAGAGGCTACTGAGTCACATGATGCACAAATCCTATTATTGCTAGCATGATCTATCTTTAGTTTTTAGCTACACATGCTTGTTATCCTAATAATGACCAGATACCTCTTTATTTTGCATAGTAGTTTTATGTGAAGTTCCATGTGGGGCTCAACATCAACTACTTGGACATTCTAGATTATTGCAGATTGGGGCATGGTCGTATCGCAGATCGTGACCAGTATTGTAGTGCATATTTTCTGCCACCTCTAGATGTCAAATAGTTTGTTGGATAGAGATTGCCTCCTATGACTCTAACACATGCACCTATTGTAGATAGAGTTGTCATTGCTTCCCAAAGGGGAGAAATTGACACTATTGGACACATTGCATCTGTGGCCACTAGTATCACAGCTGATTCTATTGGTCATTATATTCATGACATCCTCATCCACCTAGTTCACCATCTTCAGAAGCATCTAGTAGAACTTTAGGCACCTCCTTTGATGATGCATATAGAGCTACTGGGCTACCACTGCCAAGTGATGTTCATGCTCTTTCAAGGCATCAGAAACATATGAATTTTGTACTATATTTTTTGAAGGATATGTTGTAGATTATCAGTTACATTTTTGATACACAGGGGATGCCAGTTCACTTAGTGATGGATGCTGTTAGACAGCATAAAAGCCCTATAGTTCCATAGAATAAGGCTGCCACACTAGTGATAGATGATACACCTATGTGTATCTCACAATATTCGGCACCAAGCTCATGTCACTCTACAAATGACTCTAGCATACGAGTTGGAGATGTCAGGATCATAGCTGAGGGTCTTGATGGTTTTGGTGAGTAGTTGTGAGGCCTGTCTAAGATTGATACTAGTTCAAGCATGGGTATTTCATCGTACATGGAGATGTTATTCCGACCTGATAGCCATGATTCTACACCATTACCCATCCAATTAATAGTCCACTTCACTCATCATTGCTAGCAGTTGGACATGGTGCTGAGGGTGGTTTAGTAGGTGTTAGAGTTTTAGGAGGTGCATTGATAGATGATATGATGGAGTCTTCTCATCATCCTCCACCTTCGGATACCTAGGTACACGCACACACATATATATAATTTTTATTTTTAAATTTAAATATGTACATGAAATTAAAAAATATGAATTTATTTAAAAATCCAATTCAAATAGATATTTAATTTAATCTTTAACTATAATAAATCATGCAAGTATAGGTCGTTGAGCACATGGTTACATCTATTGTTGGTTTAGGGCATCATGTACATGAGAGAGATGATTCTATTGAGGAACCCAATAGTTCTTAGGTACAAGTTTTAAATAGTTTGTTTAAAGTTAATTTTATGTTTCAATCTATATATATGCACTCGCATTTAATTTGAATGCACACACATGTATATATATGTTTAGATCTAGAACTCTAATGTACACACACACACACACACACACACACATTTGCAGAGCTCGGTTGATGCACCTTGGTGAGAGGATGTACATGAGACTCGATTAAAGGGTCATTCTATTCGTATGCATCTTGAGGTGTCCCTCTAGTAGTATAGTAGATCTTTATATATTTTTTGGTGCATTTATATATTGGAGATAGTTTACATACACATATATGTGTATTTTAGTACCTTGACATGACACACATGTATGCATATGATTCACTATTTATTTGATTATTTAGTACTTCAGTAGTTAGATGGTCACATGCATATATGACTTTTTATATTTTGCTACGTACACATGTATTTATTCGAGATTTACAGTGTGCATATGTGTGCATTTTAGTTGTAGAGATATCTTAGATGTAGATATTTATTCTTGAGATGTGTATATATGTGTACATGTGTTTTTTTTTTGTATTATAGTAGACCATGTATAATTTTTAGATTATAGCTTTTAAACTTTAGATTTTATTGTCATCATTATAAAATAATCAAATTAACTTCTCTAAATACCTAGTTCAATAGTTAAATAGTCAAATAAGTTCCAAATTGATCTCTATCAAATCTAATTAAAATTTTTCAAAAACAATAATAATTTATAGGGTGATTGAATTGAATTAATATAGGTGCTTAAAACTACTAAATTAACCCAAATGATTTAGATTAAATAAATTTAAAACATCATATTTATTTGTAATCACTATATGAAATAAACAGTTAGTAGGACTAAAGATACGCAAATTTGCTAAATCAATTAATAGGAATAAAGATACAAATTTGTTAAATATATTAGTAGGAAGTTAGAAATATACATATTTCTTAAATTATAAATTACTAAACTACTAAAGATAAATATTAGTTTTATGTAGATAAAAATATGTTAATTAGGAAAGCCAATACATTATTTTAGAATTTTTATACAAAATATAATATTTAAAAACATTAATTTAAACTAATTTAAACTAAGAGTATAACCATAGATGTAATAAACTAACATTAAAATATATAGTTTTTTAATAAACTAATGATCTAACTAGATGAACTTATTAATCTTACAATTTTAAAAGCACATTTAATTCACTTATGAAATTAATTTATTATTAAATTATATAAATTTTTAATAAACTAATGATAATTAAGAACTTATGATTGTACAATTAAAAACACATTTAATTCAAGATGAAATTCAATAGTTTGAAAAGAAGTTGATATTTAAGAACTCTAACATATTAAATTATCTTTGATATATGTATCTATAGATAATGATTGTGTAAGTGTCAACTAAATTAGCCTATTTATATATCAAGTTGTTAAATTATTAAATTCATCCATGGTACAATTAATATTATTAATTTATATAATTTTTTAATAAACTAATGATAACTAAGAGTATGATAGTACAATTAAAAACACATTTAATTCAAGATGAAATTCAATAGTTTGAAAAGAAGTTGATATTCAAATTATTATAAAATAAATCTCAAATGTTAGTTCAACCATGATGTACAATTATAACATGTAATATTTTCTCATGATCTTCACTGTCTAGTCTCCACTTGTGACATGCATGCTTAACTTTGACTAGATGTAGACAAAGCCCGATAGCAACTGTATGCATGAATATGTGGCCTCTGCTAACACACACACACTTCAACATGGTCTTTATTTGTGGATTCATCCTGGAATAAACATTGGATTGTTCATCCAAAAATCAACTGGCAAGGTGGCCTGTTCCCTTCTATCTAAAGGGAATTGCTTATTAGATATCCTCAGATTTGAGGTGTTAAGCAACCAGACCCTCTAAGAACGAAGGATTTAAAAGAAAATGCGACTAATCTATATGAGAATACAAATTAATCTAGAATGGAGTATGCATGTTTAATCTAAGAACATATAAAATAAAACTATGCTAAAATATATGCATATTATGCTAAATGAGATTAAACTAAACAATGAATATCTTATGAAAATAATGAGCTCAAATGAATGCACAATCCAGCAAAAATTTGATGCAAATTCTCATTCAACCTCCCCTAAAATGAAGGTCTTTTAAATAGACTTTCCTGGAATCCATCAACGGTTGAGATCGATTTCAATCAATAGTTAGGATTAAAGGTGAAGTTCAGTCATAAAGGAAGATTCCCAAATTAAAGGGAGTTAACTGATTTAATTTGAGTAGAATAAGGAGTTAACTGATTTAATTCCTTTTTGATCAACAATGAACTAGGAATTTCCCTATTTGATCTGAAGAAGGATTTTGGAGAGATATTTAATTTAATAAAATGAGATATGCTCTCATAAATATATTTTCTATTTAATTAAATAATTTTATTTAATTAATTAGAGACACTTTCTTATTTAATTAAATAACTACATTTAATTAATTAGGAATTACTCCTATTTAATTAAATAACTACATTTAATTAATTAGGAATTACTCCTATTTAATTAAATAACTTTGTTTAATTAATTAAATAATAGCCTTCCATTTAATTAAATAATTTTATTTAATCAATTAGAAATACCTTTCCCATTTAATTAAATAATTATATTTAATTAATCAAGATAGGCATATTTATTAAATTAAATAAATTTAATCCCATAGTACATTAGTCTTAGGAGATAATTTAATTTAATAAAGTATAAATATTTTTAGACTAAATTATAATTAAATCAAGTAGATTTAATGCAACTAATATGAGTACGTACTATAGGAATTAAATAAGAAATGTGATGAATACAGATTAGGGTCTTCTACATTTGACAATTAAGTCAAGTAGCGAGTTAGATCAAGAATGTGTCTAATGAAATAGGACTTTAGCAATGATCAAAATAGACCAAAATTGGTATCATTGCAATGAGCCAATTTTGGGGTTTTAAATTTTGCCCCTCTTTGAATGATTGTGCAAGTAGCACGTTCAATTCAAAGAAAATCAGAAAGTATGATGCATAGATTAAAAAAAGAGATTGGTTCCAAAATTGATTCTACGGAGACCAATTGATGAGCTTTTAAGGACTATCTGTAGAATAGAGCTTAATCCCAAGGAATCCAAGCAGAATACCTAGATACCTAAATTGAAAAAGATAAGCTTTTGAGGATCATCTCCAACACGAAGCTTAATCCTACGGAATCTAGGTATAACACCTAGATACCTAAGTTGAAATAGATAAGCTTTTAAGGATCATCTCCAGTACGAAGCTTAATCCTAAGGGATCTAGGTAGAACACCTAGATACCTAAGTTGATAAGATCTAATTATGAGTCACCGAATCATCCCCAGAATGAGGCTTGATCCTCAGGAGTCAGGGTTTAGACTATATCGATACTTGTCCATCAGACTCAGATTAGAAATGTTATAAGTTGTGATTAAATGATGAAAAGATGAAGTAGATGACAAGGATGCCAGAAAGAGGAGGACAAGATGCCCTGAGTAATGAGATGCCCCAAGTGAGAAGGACATAAAATGGGAACTAGATGCCCCAAGCAATGAGATTCAAAATCAATTGAAATTTAGTTCAATGATGTAATCATCCTGCCCCCTCGAGAGTGAAATCGAAAGATGACACACCAGAAGTATGATGTAAGGAGAGTGATGAAAGATATAGAAGAAATCTAAGGTTTATTAGAATATAGAAGAGATTAGAATGATCAAAAGAAATATAAAGATATTAGAACGATTAGAAGAAATATAAAGAGATCATAACGATCTTGAAGAAATATGCAGAGATCAGAACAATCTGAAGAAATTTGGAGAGATCAGAATGATCTGAAGAAATATGAAGAGATCAGAACGAATCTAAAGAATTATAAAGAGATCAAAATGATCTGAAGAAATATGAAGAGATCAGAATGATCAAAAGAAATTTGGAGGTTGATCCGAAGTGATTTTGAGATCTAAAAGACCAAGTTTGAGTTGAAAGATTCCAATAATTGCAAAGTATCAGAAAGATTTGGATTGCACAAAAAATTTTAAAATGCATTTTGAGGCACTTGTGTTAGATTTTGAATTCGATCCCAAAAAATGGGTTCAGAGCAACCAAAGTAGCCAAGAGGGTTATTAATCAATCATTTGTGCAGTTCATGAAAGAACATGATGCCTTGAAGAGATCAGCAATCCCTCATTAGAGAAGGTGAAAGTAGATTTGCAATTGATTCACATGCTTATGCAAGTGAAGTATGCAATACAAGACTATGTTAAATGCAACCCTAGGTCTGTTTACTAAGCCTCGATATTTAATCATCACTGGATATAGAACAAAGCTCATAGGTCATACAATTCCTACTAACATTGCAATCATAGAAATATGAATATAACATACATTATTGGTTTGTCAAGATTAAATGTAACCATTCGAGGCACAAGAAGCTAGAATGAACATAACATTTGTCTCTTTTAATGTAGCAAGTTAACATAAGCATCAAAGCATAGACACTAGGATTACCTGAATGTTGCTTGCATAACAAACACACCAAACACATGAGAGATCCATCTTATGCTAAGTACTCAGTATTTATACTATCCACAATGACCCTTGTGTTCGTAACCTGAGACAAAAGTGTGCTAGATATACTCGCAGTGACCCATACGTTCACTTAATAGGATGAGTATTAGTATGTACTATAGCATGAAGAGTTCACTCCAAAAAACAAGGAGAAGAACCAATGTCATTGACATATATGTATAAAAGGAGTCGAGGTACACACAACCATCCAATATGAGATGGAGGCTCTTATAGTGGACACCCCTTCTATAGGAACATATCAACTTGTTGGAACTAAACTACAAATAGAAAGCCAAGAAAAGATCGTGCCTCCAGTCATTACTTCTCTAGTCAAAGATGTCGTAATCGAGTTGCGCAAGGAGATATGATAAAGAAAAAACAAAGCAAAAAAAGAAAAAGGTCAGCATATCCAAACAAGTATATCATTTTTGAGTTCAATGTTTTGGGATTGATGTCAAGTGTCAATGTCCAGAATACATTTGAAAGAAATCTCTTTAGTAGGGTGACAACAGTAGGCAGACACAGTCAGAATGACTAGTGACTGAGGTCAAAGAGGAATCTTCACAATGAAGAACCTAAGAAGGACTGAGTGATAGTAGGTAGACACATCCAAGCCAAATGGTGACTGATGCAAGAGAGATCTTCCATAAAGGAATCTAGAGACATAAACCAAGCAACAGTAGGAAGACATAGCTGAAAGAACTGGTGATCATTGTGAAAGAGATTCTATGAGGAGAATCTCAAAAAAGTGACACTTGCGACAGTAGGCAGATGTAGTGAGGACTACTGGTGACTGTCGTGAAGGATATTGTATGAGGAGAATCCCAAAAAGAGAGTGACACTGGTGATAGTAGGTAGATGCAGTGAGGACCACTAGTGACTGTTGCGAGGGAGATTCTATGAGGAGAATCTCAAAAAGAGAGTGACACTGGTGACAGTAGGAAGATGCAGTGAGGACCATTGGTGACTATCACAAAGGAGATTCTATGAGGAGAATCTCAAAAAAAGTGACACTAGCGAAAATAGACAGATGTAGTGAGAACCACTAGTGACTATCGCGAAGGAGATTCTATGAGGAGAATCTTGAAAAGAGTGACACTAAGGGGGGATGCCCCCGAGCTATGACAAGACTCAATCCATGGATACATGAGCAGAAAGCAGGAAAGCAAGAAAGTGAAAGCATGAAAGTGACTATACAGAATAGCTAGAAAATGCACTGCAAGATGGAGCATTGGGAACAAGAGGCACCTATTTACCATGTTTTTACCTTCTTGACATGATTCTCTTTTTCTGCTACCATGATGCCTATTTCCAGGTTTTCATCAATGTCACTATTTTTGTTTTTTTTTTAAAAATTTAAATTTTCTTTTTAATTTTTCTTTTTTTAAAAATTTTTTTCACTAGGGTAACAATTTTTTTCAAGACTTTTTCTGATGTTTAGATTTTTTTAGGACATATAGATATGTACAAAGAGCTTACTGATATCAGATCAACTATAAAACCGCTTTAGGTGGAGAGTGTTGATAGGTTCTTTAAGCACTTCTCCTTTAGTTGTAGAAAGTTGATAAGCACTAGATCCATATACTGTAGTGATGATGTATGGACTGAGCTAGTTTGGTTCAAACTTTCCCTTTTGTACTCATTGTTGATTCTTGGGGTTCTCTCTTAGGACGAGATCACCCAGCAGGAAGTTACATGGCTTGAGCTTTCGATTGTAGCTTTGGGTCATTCTTTGTTGGTATGCTCGCAGATGATCACATGCCACTTGTCATCGTTCACCTAGTAACACAATCTCTTGAAATTGAGCTATCCTATAGTCATCATCAGTGATAAGGCCTTTCATAGAGATTCTCAAAGTAGGAATCTCAACCTCTATTAGAAGCACAACATCCACTCCATACACCAAAGCAAAGGGAGTTGTGCCCGTTGGAGTTCTGATACTTGTTCTATATGCCCACAAGGCTGGGTTGATCTAGACATGCCAATCTCTCCCTGACTTACAGACTGTGCGATGAAGAATTTTGAGGATTGCCTAGTGGATGCCTTAGCTTGGCCATTACCCTGGGGGTAATAAATGGAAGACCAATTTTGTATAATCTTGAATTTCTTGCATAGTTCCTTGAGGTCTTTATTTTTGAATTGTCCTCCATTGTCAGTAATGATTGAGGATGGTACACCATATCTATAGATGATGTAGTTTGTGATGAAAAGTGCTACAATTTTTCCATCAACAACTGTGAGAGGTACTACCTCTACCCACTTCGTGAAATAATCTGTAGCCGTGATAATAAACTTATGTCCATTAGAGGAGGTTGGGTGGATTTTTCCCACCAAGTCAAAGGCCCATTATTGAAATGGCCATGTTGTAGTAGAGGGAACAAACTCTCTGGCTGGAGCGTGAATGAGATTCCTATGTAACTGACACTGTTTGCAGGACCTAGCATACTTGATAGCTTCTTGCTCCATTTTGGGCTAGTAGTAACCAGCACGAAGGAGTTTCCGAGCTAGTGTGAGGCTATTAGAATGAGATCTGCAAATACCCTCATGAACATCAATTAGTGTGTGTTTGGACTCTTCGAGTTCTAAACACCTAAGGAGTGTTCCATCAAGACCTCTCCTATATAGATCATTAGCAATAATGACATCATGTGAAGCATTATGGATTAGGTAATGTTTCTCATTCTGGGTCAAACCTTCTAAAATGTTTTGATTATGAAGATAGGAATTAATGTGGTGGTAGTGAGATGATTCTTGTCCTATAATGGAATAGATCATCTTAGAATCAGGGGTGTCATAGGCTAGGTAGTGTAACGCTTCCACCAAGAACTCATGTCGAAGATCATTTTCAAGCATTTGTAGTAGAGAGGCTAGACTGGCCATGGCATTAGCCACCTTATTATCTTCTCATGGAACTTGCTGAAAAGTGATGTATGCAAAGTACTTCTTTAAGTCATCAACCATGTGCTTGTAAGTAATTAGTTTCTCATCCTTTTTTTGGTACACATCATTAACCTGGTTGATAAAAAGTTGAGAGTCACCAAAGATATCTAACTAATCCACTCTCCATTTAGCTACAATTTTCATGCCATTGATTAAAGCTTCATATTCAGCAATGTTGTTTGTACAAGGAAACAAAATCTTGTATGCTTTGGGTAATGAGTATCTCAATGGTGTAATGAAGAGTAATCCAACACCTAATCCTTGTTGTGTGAAGCACCCATCAAATAACATAATCCATGTTTGGTGTGTGAGTGTTAGAATTGACTTATCTAGGAAATCAATGTTCATTGGTAGAAGACTCTATAGGGGTGCCTCAGCCAGTTGGTTTGCATTTGCCTATCCCTTAATTGCCTTGTGTTCAACATATTGGATGTCAAACTCACTGAGTATCATAACCCATTTATCCAATCTCCCTATGAGAGCTGCCTTACTGAGTAAGTATTTTAGTGGGTCTATTTTAGCTGTGAGCTGTGTAATGTGGGCAAGCATGTAGTGTCTCAACTTCTAGAAAGCAAAGACAACTATCAAACAAGCTTTCTCAATAATGCTATAGTTCTTCTCATAAGAGACCAATGTTCAGCTCAAGTAGTGAAGAACTCTTTCTTTTTTGTCATTATCTTCCTGGGCCAATAAGATTCCCAGAGATGTTTCAGTGGCTAAAATGTATAAAAGAAAAGGCTTCCCATGAATAGGAGGCATCAAGATGGGTGGATTAACAAGGTATTGTTTGATCTGCGTTAAGCTTTGCTCACAATCCTGGCTCCAATTGAATTTCACACCTTTCTGTAAGGTCTTCGTGAAGGGTTTTGATCTATCCACCAATTATGAAATAAACTTGTGAATAGATTGAAGCCTTCCCTATAGCCCTCTCATCTGGCTGATGTTCCGAGGTGGTGGCATGTCCATTATTGCTTGTACCTTCTCTGAATCTACTTCAATTCCTTTTGCAAAAATAATGTATCCCAGCAACTTCCCTGATGTGACACCAAATGTGCATTTCTTTGGATTGAGTCGAAGACTAAATTTTTTTGTATGATCTAGGATGGGTCCCAAATCTTGTAGATGAGTATTGTGTTTAGCGTTGTTGACCAAGGTATCAACAACATAGTCCTCCATGGTTCTATGCATCATGTCATGAAAAATTGCAGTAATAGCCTGCTGATATGTAGCACCAAAATTATTTAAACCAAATGGCATCACATTCCAACAAAAGGTTCCCCATGCACATGTGAAAGCCATTTTCTCTTGGTCTTCTAGCACAATTTTTATCTGATTGTATCCAGAAAAACCATCCATAAGTGAATACATCTCATAGCTAGCCATCATGTCCATGATCATATCAATCTTAGGGAGTGAAAAGTCATCTTTAGTACATGCCAAGTTAAGATCACAGAAGTCTGTACAAACCTTGATAGATTTATCATACTTGGAAACTAGAACAATGTCGGATATCCATTCAGCATAATCAATTGCACGGATGAAACTAGCTTTTAGGAGTTTCTCCATTTCTATTTTGACAAGCAATGCAATGTGAGGGTGCATTTTCCAAAGCTTCTGTTTAACTGGTTTAATGCCTGGTGCTATGGACAAATGATGCATGATAAGATTAGGATCCAATCCTGGCATGTCAGAGTATGCCCACGCAAAATTTATTTTCTTTTCCTTGAAAAAGGCAATGAATTGTTCCTTCTCTTTAGGTGACAGTGACTATGCTAGATGTATCATATGAGGATGTTCTTCTGTGCCTAGGTTAATTAGCTACGTCGGATCTTTTAAGACTGATGATCTCTCCTAAAAGTGACTAGGAAGGACATCAAATATATCATCTGCGGTTGCCTCAGAGAGGTTTTCACCCTTGGATACATCTTTTTTTTTACTTTTTTGGGATCTGACACTGCCACAATGTGTTTTCCACCATCAGACCTCTTGCATTTTTTCTTTTTAATTGTGTGACTGAGATATTTGACATCAGCCTCAATCATATTGACGTTCTGCTCATTGGTGGAAGATGTTATAGGTTCGATAGCATTTAGGTAACAGGCAAGAGCATAGTCATTCTGGAACATGGGGACATCGTTAGATGCATTGGGGTTCTAGTCTATAAGCTTGGGATGCGTGAGTGAGAGAGTAGTGGCTGGTTCAATTGTGTTCACAGTATAGTCATTAAGTGTGTGGACCAGTAATTTGAGACCTACAACGACTTTGTCCATAGCTATGTTCAAATGCCTCAAAGTATGAAGATTAGTAATTGATGACTCTAGGACACTAGTTGAATCCAACCCATGTGGCCTAACCCTAGACATTTCACCCACTTTGATTTGGTTTTCATAGACATGCACTTGGTCAATATCTTTATCAATTGTCACTTCTGAAAGAGAGTCAAACTCATATTCCTTAGAATCAGTGCTACATGGTGAGAGATTATAGAACTCTCCCACAGTGATAGGGACATAGTCTCCTTGATCCTTTGGGTTCTTACACAAATACTCAACATGACATGACTGACTAGATTCTCCCTTTTCTGAATGATATTTGAGTTGCTCAACATTGTCCTTAGAAGAATCACTAGTATCATCCATAGTGCTAACATGTGGCACAAATTCATCTGGCTCAGCAAAGAATTTAACGAGATCATAAGGGATAGGATAAGGATAGGAATCCTCATCATCAGATTCTTCCTCTTGAGTATCTGACTTAGCTTATGACTCAGTTTCAGATAAACTCTCAAGTTTGGGGATGAATTTATTTGATCCCAAATGGAAAGGGACCTTCTTAAATCCTAGGCCCGTTGAATCACTATTGCTTTGAGCTCTTATTTTATTAGGATCAATTAGGCCATTTTTATTACACCCAATAGGGCCAGTTCCCTTGTAACCAAAACACTTCATAAGCCTAAGACCAGGTCCATATTTCTTAGGAGTGATTTCTTGAGCTTGTTCTGTTAGGCCCACTGGAGCCTCTTCTTTGTAAAGCCATGCAGCAATGGCTCTATTTTCACTTTCATCTTCTAAGGGAACTATAGCCTTGACAAAAGAGCCATTAAACTTGGTCTGAGGTGTCAGCATGAATGACTTCTTTTCTTCTGAGGACCTCCCATAATGTCGAGGGGACTCTGGGAGAGATGTTAATGACAATACTAGTTCCATGTGGTACTCTCCCATACCAATTTCTTTCAGTTTAAATGACTGCTCAATTTGTTTTAGTTTATTATCATGATAATAAATGGACTCATGGTTAGCAGGGATAGAATTTTTAGCAGCTTTGAGCATATTACAAGTGTAGCTAGTAGTGGCAGGAATAGTAACTTTGAAGCCATGAAATGGGAACTTGATACATTGGTGGTATGTGGATGGTACAGCACGCATCTCATGTATCCATGGCTATCCTAATAGAATTTTGTAGGCCAAGGGAATGTCAAGCACCTGACAGGTGACATCCCTTTCAATAGGATCGACGCAAATTACTAAAACCACAAGACCTAGTGACTTTCATTCCACTTCATCGTATGTTTTAATAGTGATCTTTTTTTGGGGATCAACAAAGTCCTTAGAATAATCCAATTATCTTAGAAGAGTAGCAAAGACCATATTTAGGCCAAAACTGTTGTCAATGAGTACCCGACGAACATGTGTTTGGTGGATCATAACCTCAATGTGCAAAGACTGATTGTGTGGGTGATTCAGTGAGTTGTCATCCTCCTCAGAGAAGGTCATAAGATAAGGTGAGGTTAGGCGACCTACCATGGATTGAAATCACTCAAGATCTAGATCTTGAGGAAGATGTGCCTCAGTGAGGGCTTTGTCTAGAATCTACCTGTGAGAAAGCGAGATTTTAAGTAGCTTAAAGCTGGAAATCTGAGGATTAGTTCATTTTAGCTGATTGAGAACAATAAAATTGGTTATGCTCAAGTTCATTATGGGTTTTGTACCTTTACAGGATGGACCAGCAAGGGCTTTGTCTTTGTGTTGTTCAGGATTTGAAGTAGGAGGTGTAGGGCCTTTGAGCACCAACCTGGCTCATGAGCGAGTAACAACATTAGCATAGTGTTGTGAAGGCATATTATCCATTTCATTAGAAGTAGGGCCCCTCAAGACAAATGGTGTCTTGGGTTTGTCATTATCTTGCTTGCCCTTGATAGTAATAATGTCACAATATTCAGAATCCACAAGTTCAACCATGTGAATGACATTGTCATCATTGGAATATGTATAGTTGACCTTGTTGTAGGGTTCTGGTTTTGAAGTCTCTCCTTTTTCATAAGCTGGGAAAGGTTCCTTGAACGCCTTGTGGTTCAAGTTTTTGTTATGTCCATCTACCACAAGATCACCAGCATCAATCATGTCCTGGACTTTATGACGCAAGTTTATATAATTCCTGGTTTTGTGTCCCTTGTTTTTGTGATACTCACAAAATAAGGTCTCATTCCACCATGGTGGATGTGGTTATGGATCATAGGGAAGAGGGTTATCTATTGGTGAAATAAGCTTATGTTGTAGCAATGTTTTGTAAACCACATCCAAAGGCTTCCCCAAAGGCATATACTCTCGCTAGGGGCATGTTTTCCATGAGTTTTTTGGTTTGTTCCTAGATGTCTTATTGTTAGGGAGAGGTTTCTCAGCATTTTTGGCCTCTTTGAAGCAATCTGTGAGATTAAATGCCACTTTAGCAAGTTTGGGTGTGACATTTTCAACAACCCCATCATGTACAATTTCTTGGTTCTTGTTGACATGTTTAGTTTGATCCTTGTTAGAAGTGGAACCTTGTTTTGTGTCTCTTTGAAGAGTGATTTTGCCTTTCTTGACCATAAATTCTTCGATACAAATAGCTTGTGTAATCATGTCTTCAAAGGTATGTGGACCTTGTAGTTGGACTCTACACCCAAAATTAGGTAAGAGGTTATCAGTGAAAATGTCAAGCTTCTCTATTTCTAGGATTTTACAGGAATACTTAGTGTATAGTTGTCTCCACCTTTGCAGGAAAGTGAGAAAAGGCTCACCAACTTTCTGTTTAAGGTTGCATAGATCTTAAACATTGACAGGGTGTTGTATGTTATGAGAATATTTCTAAACAAATGAATTGGAAATTTTGTCAAACGTCTTGATACTAGGAGGTAAATGTGAGAACCACTCCAAAGCCTAACAACCTAGGCTTCTAGGTAATAAAAACATGAGGTAGGTTTGATCATGTATAAACTCCATAGACAAAGCACCAAATTCTCGCAAGTGATCTTGGGGATCAGTAGTACCAAAGTACTTATCATATTTGGGTAGCTCTATGCCTCGTGGGAAAGGCAGCATGTTTATACTTTTGTCAAATGGAAATGAACAAAGAGCATCCAATGTGTATGTTTTTGTGGGCTTCTCTTTCTTGTGCATCATCTGAGCCAATTGATCTTGCATAATTTTCAATTATTTTTGGAGTTTGGAAGTCTTAGTTTCTTCTTCAGGTCTGACAATGGTTTCCACATTGAAATGAGAAGGTAACTTTGCTCCCTCTTGGGCAAGTTTGATAAAGTACTTTTCTTTCTCTTCATTGATTAGGATTCCCATGACCTTTTGAAAGTTTTTGTCTCTTTGACATTTTTCTATGTGTTCAGGGAGTATTTCCACCTCTTCATGTTCCTCATTGGCGTCATAGTATTTCTCTTTCTCTTTGTCATTCCTAGTTAGTTCTTGATGTCGACTATGACTACCATGTTTAGGTTCACGATTAGTCATTATAGGAACATGTTCCATTTTTGCATGTTCTGTTTCAAAAGGTTCTTCGAAGAAAGGATCATACATCATGTTTGGGAATGTAGGACCTCTACTTGTCTCAGTATCCTCTTGGTACAAAGGATTCCTAATTTGTTGCAAATTTATGGAAAATGTTTGCTAAACTTGAGATGACTTGGTAGGTGAGGGAGATTGTGAAGATGCCTCACTAGCCAAATTGGATACAGATTGCATAACAAAAGGTAAGCAACCTCTCCCATGATTACAACCCCTAGCACGACCACGTCTAAGGTTATAGGGATAAAACACATTGTCGCTTCTAGTTGTGACAGTCATAGACAAGGACAAGAAGCTAGAACCTAGACAAGAACTACACTAAGACTGAGTCTAAAAAAGGACAAGATAATAGTAAGAATGTTGTTCACTAAGGTACAAATGGTCTGATTTAAAGGCTAGAAAAGCCAGAGATTATGACCAATGCGACACAAAGTATGACAAGCATTAAGACAAGGACAAAAAAAAAAAACTTATGAGATGAGACTAGTCAAAGTACAAGACACAAGTCTTTGGCTAAGTGAAGTTTCATTGTTTTAAGACTGTTTGTGGATAGAGAGCGATAAACAAACGCAGAAAAAGACAATGTGCAGGCCGTAGATAGCTAAAATAGACCCAAATTGGTAATGCTGACACAAAGTCTCGTGCGAGAAACCTTTATAGGCCACGCAAAGAAGTTTCCTGAATCACGTGAAAGTCAATAATAGTGTTTTAATTTCGTGTGAAGAAGTTCATAGGGTCATATGAAGACTGATGGTAGAGGTTTAATTTCATGCAAGAACAAAATGATTTTGCGCAAGGACCAGATGATTTTGCGCGAGACCCAAATGATTTTGCGTGAGAAGGCAGACTAGTTTTACAATAGTAACTGATTTTGACAATGTTTCTAGACTTTTTAGATCATTTTAGTAAGCAAGTAGATAAATAGGCATGTAGAACAGCAAGTAGTTGATATCAAGCATGTCTGAAAACAATGAGCAAGGGCAAAACCAACCTTGCGCATGAACAATCAAGTGACTTAGTATGCACTGATTCCTAAGAGAGCTAATTGTGTATGTTTTCGAAAAGTTTTGCAATCACGCATACATCCCTAGAAAATAAAATTTGGCCTCTCTAAGGTTTTTAGTAATGTTTGACTTTGTAACTATTATGACTCATAGTGGTGACCTCCAATCTCGGTGCACTGAGGTTTCAACACAGTCTAAGAATTTAATCTTCAAGAGTTGCTGGGGAGATCTGAAAACCCATAATGAACCACACCCATGGAGATTTCTTCCACAAGGACATTTATATAGCAGTTGTCACTACCACATCAAAACTAGCTATTATCACTCGAGGTTTCATCAATGCAGTTTTCCCTATAGAGGGATTGTTTTCTACGGTTAACCCTCTCTAAAGGTGACCAACTCACAATAGTGTACCACAAGGGGACTTAGCTTCTAGATTCAAGGTCTTGACACCTTTTCACTTTTAGCCCAATCAAAGCAAATAGATTAATTTGACATGCTAAACTAAGAGTATCTCTTAAAGATCTATGATATCAACTCTCAACGATCTATCAACCTCTCCGGAGAAAGGATGCCTCAATCCACAAGTTAAAGATTCATTTATCTATGAGATGCTCAAAGTATCCTCCCCACCTACAAAGAATACGTTGCAGAGAGGAGTTTCACTACGAATCCACTCTCTTAAGATCCACGAATAGTGTTCATGGGGCCTAATTACTATGTGTGTATAGATGTTAATTTTTGAAAGCAAATCTATCCAAAAGTAGTCAAAGAGCACAAGGTGGTACACTTAACGCTTTAACTAATGCAAGGTGAGTGCAAAGATGTGGAAAATTTAACCCCTCACACAAGCCAAAACAAGTCCATAACTCAGAAACTAGTGAAATTTAGAAAGCACAAAAGGGTTGACTAGTGGAGCATTTAACGCTTCTTTCCTGTAGAACCCTCCCCTTTAACGTGGTGCTAATCTTGCAACCACAGGGTGAAATGAGGGGCTGGCGGATTTAGCAATTCCAATAACCCAAAATAGCTATCTAAATCTATCTCTAGTACCTAAGCCTGCTAAATGAATACTAAGGGAGATCACACCCTAGTATCAAATTATGCATGTGTTGTAAAATGAAAACATGGAAGGAAACACACACAAGCTTGACACGAGAGATGTTTGTTTTAGATCCAAATGAATTCTTATCAACCGAGGAAGGTTACCTGGTGATCCTCGCAATGCGCTTAGTAGATTTTACCTGATTTTTAACAATTCTTGTGTTGGTTTCGAAGCTAGCAAAAGCGAGATGCATTTTTATTTTTATTTTAGCTTTCTTTTGTCATATTTGGATGACCTTTCTTTCTTCCTTACTGTTTTCCCAAAAAAAACTTGAAATAAAAATTATTGATTAAAATTTCAAGATTTGCATCATGAGTTAATAATTTATTTTTTATGAAAACGCATAATTTTTTTTATTAAAAATAGAATTATGATCCAAAACATCTGAAATTTTTACTGTTGTCTACAAAAAGTGTCCCAAATTGCCAATAAAAATTTTAGATCAAAATGTTAAGATTTATTTGATAAATTAATTTTTTAATGGAAAACCATAAAAGAATTAATAACAATATATTTTAAATCTGAAAAATTATGATTTTTTAAATTATGATATTTGGACATCACCCTAAACTTTCAGTAGAAATTTTAGATTTTAATTTGATGATTTGCTGTGTAAATTAATTTTTCCATGAAAAAACAATTAACGAATTACTAAAAATCAAATTTTGATCTAAATTTTTTTCAATTTTTATTGTACATGCTAGACATTGATGTAAATTTTCAGAAAAAAAATCAGATCAAAATTTGTTATTTTACTAGCTCAAATAATTTGCATATGAAAAAATCATTAAAAAAAAATATAAAATGAAGCTTTAATCAGAAAAATCTAAAATTTTGTATGTGATTTTCCCCTATTATCTAGAACCTTCAATAAAAATTTGAGACCAAAAATCATCAAGTTGGTCTACATTTTATGATTTTTTATGAAAAATCATAAAAAGGATTAAAAAAAAGAATTTTGATCAATTTCTTTAAAAAAAAAAAAAAAAATTTAGAACATGAGAAGGAAGAAAAAGAAGAAGAAGAAGAGAAATAGAAGAAGATTAAGAGGAGAAGAGGAAGATGTTTCTCAAATGCTCATTTTCTCATCATTGTTGGATGCCTTCTTGAAGTGTCTTCAAACCTGCAACAAGACAAACCTGCAAAACAAGATATAAATAAAAAACTAAAACATAAAAAAAAAAGAATGAGGCCAGAAAATTGATTTCTCAGCCCCACAGTGGGTGCCATAAATGTATGCATGAATATGTGGCCTCTACTAACACACACACACACTTCAACATGGTCTTTATTTGCGGATTCATCCCAGAATGAGCATTGGATTGTTCATCCAAAAATCAGCTGGCAAGGTGACCTATTGCCTTCTATCTAAAGGGAATTGCTTGTTAGATATCCTTAGATTTGAGGTGTTAAGCAACCAGACCCTCTAAGAATGAAGGATTAAAAAAAAAAATGGGACTAATCTATATGAGAATATAGATTAATCTAGAATGGAGTATGCACGTTTAATCTTAGAACATGTAAAAGAAAACTATGCTAAAAAGTATGCATATTATGCTAAATGAGATTAAACTAGAAAATGAATATCTTATGAAAATAATGAGCTCAAATGAATGCACAATCCAGTAGCAATTCGATGCAAATTCTCATTCAACCTCCCTCAAAATGAAGAGATGAGGGTCTCTTAAATAGACTTTCCTGGAATCCATCAACGATTGAGATCGATTTCAATCAATGGTCAGGATGAAAGGTGAAGTTCAGTCATAAAGGAAGATTCCCAAATTAAAGGGAGTCAACTGATTTAATTTGAGTAGAATAAGGAGTTAACTGATTTAATTTGAGTGGAATAAGGAGTTAACTAATTTAATTCCTTTTTTATCAACAATGAACTGGAAATTTTCCTTTTTGACCTGAACAAGGATTTTGGAGAGATATTTAATTTAATAAAATGATATATGCTCTCATAAATATATTTCCTAGTTAATTAAATAATTTCATTTAATTAATTAGAGACACTTTCTTATTTAATTAAATAACTATATTTAATCAATTAGGAATTACTCCTATTTAATTAAATAGCTTTGTTTAATTAATTAAAGAATAGCCTTCCATTTAATTAAATAATTTTCTTTAATTAATTAGAAATACCTTTCCCATTTAATTAAATAATTACAATTAATTAAACAAGATAGGCATATTTATTAAATTAAATAAATTTAATCCCATAGTACATTAGTCTTAGGAGATAATTTAATTTAATAAAGTATAAATACTTTTAGATTAAATTATAATTAAATCAACTAGGTTTAATGCGACTAATATGAGTATGTACTATAGGAATTAAATAAGAAATGTGATGAATGCAGATTAGGGTCTTCTGCATCTGACAATTACGTCAAGCAGTGAGTTAGATCAAGAATGTGTCTAATGAAATAGGACTTTAGCAATGAGCAAAATAGACTAGAATTCGTATCATGGCAATGAGCCAATTTTGGGGTATTACAGCAATGACTAGGTGGTTGTATTATAAAACTTTGTTGTTAGGTTGATAATCAACAAAGTGTATTCCATGTTGGACTATTTTGTCTTGCTTCAAATATGTTCCCTCTATCACAATAGAACTTGTACAACAAATTTAAGTATTTTAAAATTTGATAAATATAAAGTTACCTATATAATATATATATATATATATAAAGTTACCTTTGGGGAACAAAATTCTATCACTTTCTTCAGGGTCATATAACTTTGTCCTCTCTATAGTACATCAAAATAAATAATAACTGACATCTTCATAATTTCCAGGCTCAACAATCACTGCAAAGATATCTCCTACATAACAAGTATACATGTGTATGTCTACAGTACATATATAAGACAGTTCAAATTGATAATTAAATAACACTTGTTCAAATTAATTTTTATGATACTTACCCACTTTTACCAATCCAGAGATATGATTATAATCATAGAAATCAATGGAATATCTTCAAAATTTTCATCATCTTTATCGAATGTATTAGTAACATCAAGTGTTACCAAAATCCACGCACCTATATATCCACATGCTTGATTGATGCATTCTTCATAATCTTCATCAATGCAACTATAACAAAAACATGAATATTCTCTTGTCTTCAATGTCCAATTGCAATTATTTGTACTCATGACTAAATGTAAGGAATGTGTTTTTTCTATCCTCTTGCAACCATGCATGTTTTTTCTATTAACACCTAAAAGTTCATTAAATTGAAAATATGATAAAATTAAATTTATACTCCAAAGAATTGAAAAATAAAACTTAACAAATAACTTTTTATAACTTAATTGCATAAAAATTAAATAGATGTACACATCCATACCTGTTATCTCCCAAAAGACACCATATGGTACGTGTTGACTTGTTGTTGATGATGTCCCAACCTCATCTAATTAAAAATGTGTCTTAGACCATTCAATTACATCATGTGCATCATTTATACGAACTCTATGATAATTCATTTGATACTTTTGTAGAGCATGTTTGATGCAAGCTCCAACACCATCATGTTCACCTTTTCCATGACCACTCTCGAAGAAATTCCATATGTATTTTATATTCTCATTGCGATAATATCTACACAATGCATAAAATGGTCTAGATGATTTGAACTGTGTGACACATCCATCAGACTAAACATAATGTTTATCAACAGTAATGTTTCTTTCTTTCCAATAAGAAAAGAAGATATTGAAGTAATGTTTGACATAGTGAATGTCATGTTCTTTATCATCACTTATATAGAAATGATATTCTTTTTTAATTACTCATGCTTGAACTGTACTCTGAACACCATCCAAATCTAACTATGCATGTCTATAACAAACATGTACCATAATAGTGACCTACTTAGAAAAGTAATAATCTATTTGAATTGCTGTTTGTTGAACAAAGGAATAGTTCTCTACAAAATCAGCAACTGATACAATCGTTCCAAGTGGGAAATTATCTCTGAAAGTTTGAAATTGTTGTGCTTGCCACTTTGCAAAAAATGGATGATGAATATAAGGTTGAATCAAATTCTCAAATCTGTTCATAAATGTTAGAATATGTAACTCCTCTTCAACATATTCCAACCTTTTTGTCTCCTTTCCCAACTTTGTTTCGTTCTTGACATACTTGTAACTTTTGCAATTCAAATTTTTTTTTTGCATCAATATTTTCAATTTTCAAAGGAAATAGAGCCAATTGACCACATGTTTCACATAATCCTTTGATGTAATTTATTTGACCAGATGGATCATCTATTTTGTCACATAGAATGGATCATATAAACTCACTTCTCCTACTAGGAGGAGCAGCCTGAAAACCATATGTGTCTTCTACGAACTTTCAAAATACCTGATAGTGGAGATCAAACTCAATATGATGACGACAACAACATGTTTCAAACACTTTGTTTGACCTCACAAATTATGGCTTCAATTTTTCAAACAACGTTTGCCCAACTTTTACATTAGGATGTTCACTGCAAAATGACACATATATCTCATGTTGTGTTGTATCCAACCAATGTTTTGTATGATGATCATATTGACCATATGCAATCCTATGCTTAAAAATATCTCTAGTATTTGATGAAGGAAAAGTGTTATCAATCCAAAATGATATGAGTAAATCTTTTAATGACTCTTCAATCCTATCAGAACGAGGTGATCTACACATGATTGTTAGAATCTGAAAAGATTAACAACCTAGAAAACTAGTGCAAAGAGTAAATATCTAAACTATATATGCAAATGATACAAAATCAAAATAGCAACACAAAGTTAGTCTCCAAGAGAGTAATGCAAATGCTAGAAGAAAAATAGCATTACAAAGATGCAAAAATAAGAGATGCAAATACAAGCTAGGTAGCATGCTTATATAGGCTAGGAAGAGAGAGGAGGTGGCAACACCAACCAATGAGGAGCAACCATCTATCGGACTAAATATAGCAAAGTATCTTTCCAAGATAGCTAATAGATGCTCACATGTAGGAAGGTGACACCTCACAACCATTCACCTAATAAGACATGCTTTATTAACCTAAGCAAGATTATTAAAAGTGTAGGAAAAACTTAGCAAAATAAGAAAAATAAAAAACTACACTAACACCCCCCAATAAGAGAAGCTTAGATGGACGTAGAAATGGGTCTCGACAAGTCAAGCCTGATGAGGTACCCATGTAAATAAAATTACCACAAAAGAGAGAGAAAAGAGACTCCCCAAAGAAAATTAAGACTCCAAGTGAGAGGAAGAGGCCCCTCGAAAAGATGAAGCATCCTGCACCTCCAGCAAAGCTTGCAAATTTTGTTCGGTAGATCCACTTACATCGAACAAGTTTTCTACCTTTAGGAAAAGGGACAAGATCCCAAGTGTGGTTCCTCATCAAGGAACTATAATCTTCCTGCATAGTTGTATCCCACTCATAAATACCAGAAGCCTCATGAAATACTATGGATTTGAGGCAGTAGCAATGAAGATATGTAGAGATTCCTAGAATTGTGAACGAGTTTGCTTGGTGTTTGATGGATCCCCAACCCAATCACCTGCAAACTACAAGGTTTGTCTAGCCCAAAGTGGACCAGAAGATGGAGAATCTAGAGGAGAATCATCAACCTATGAATGATGACTAGGAGAGGAAGGAGGTGAGTCCTTTGAATCACTCTCTGCATCAAAAGTGTAGGTAGAAGACTGCTCAAGTGAATCTGACCCATTAGAAGATCTATCATGTATTCCAAGTGACTCCAATGTCAAAGTAGAAGGCAACCCTATGACCATGCTCTGCTAGTTAAGTTGATGCAAGTAGTGGAAGCTAAGATGGCCAAACTGCTCATGCCATAATCTGCTCACATCATTAGAGTGAGTAAACAAAATAGTCAAAGGAGGATCAGGAATAAGGTGAGAAAACATACAGAGTTGTGACTGATGATCTACTCTCCCAACTGCAATTGTTGAATCATTGTGCAACTCACATATCTCCACTAAATCGGGAGTGAACTCAACCTGCTTGCCTAAACTTGTATGAGTGATCTGGTGTACCGATAGGAGATTAGTTGACAATGAGGGTACACAAAGAACATCATGAAATGTGCCATCCCCCACATCAACAGACCCTCTCCCACACACCTCAACAAGAGTGTTATCACCCATCAGAATAGAAGGCATAGTACATGCCTCCAAGGATGCAAGTTTTCCCTTAGATGAAGCCATGTGGTGTGAAGCAAGTTTATTAGACCCTTCATTAGAACTTTGTTTGATAGACTCAGGAACACTGATATTATTCTTCTCAAGAATGTATGTCAAGTGATCAAGTTGTTTCTGCAAACATTTACGCTCATCATGACCAGATCTTTTACAATAGGCACATTTGACCTTTTCTTTCTTAGGCTTATCACCCTTGGAAGATAGTGTATCAATAGTTGCTTTTGAAGAAACCGATATCTGATCCTTCTTCTCCTCGCTATTCTTTTGTTTCTTGTCCTTACTATTGTTGTTACTACTTTTTCCTTGTTGTTCTTTTGTGTCTTGGTTGGCAACCAAGGCATGTGACTTAGAGGACTTAAGAGTGCCCATCTAGATTAGCTTGTCTTGTTCTCGAGTGAGATTGACAACAAAATCATCTAAAGATGGCATGGTGAATTGAGTACCAAGTGCACCCTTAGTAGCATAGAAGGTAGAGACAAACACAGAATATTCTGAACTTAGCTTAGAGAGAATACTAAGAATCAGTTGTTCATCTTTCTTTTCAATTCCACATTTTTTTAATTGCAGCCTTAGTGATTTTAATTTGGTGAAGAAATCTTGGATTGTGTTGAAATTTCTAGGACTTAAACTAATTAATTCATTTTCCAACGTATGACCCCTCAATGAATCTTGTGTGCCAAATAGTGTCTCTAGCTTTGTCCATACTTCATTTGGTGTATCCAAAGATGTAACATGAAATAGCAAGTCAGCAGAAACAAACAAACACAATGTTCCATATGCCTCATCACATTTGTTAAACCACTTAGGCTTGTCTTCATCTTTAGAAGGTTCAGTTTCAAGTCCCATAGTTATCCTATTTAATCCAGCTTTCCTTAACTGAATTGTCATGCGTGATTTCCACTCAAAGTAATTGTATGGAGTTAGGATGGGCATATTTGTTTGATCCATGATGAAGAAATGCTAAAAAGAAGAGAACCCAACCATGATAATCCCCCCCCTTTTTTACTCAATCAAAGAACCCCCCCCCCCCCAAAGAAATATGATTTGGCACTTTATTTTAGTGCGTTTACAACTACCACTAGAAAGAAATACTTAGTGGTCTTGATTTCAATGCATTACAAACCCTCATGAAGAGCATATGCTAAAAGTGAAACTTGGGCACAATAATCAAGGAAACAAATAGCACCACTGTGATCTACTCAAAAAATCATGCACTTTCAAAAAAAGAATCGCCTTGATACGAGGTCGTATGAGAAAGTTCTGATCCTCTGAAGTTTCCAAAATGAGAACTGTGCATAGTCACGGCTGAGAATCTACAATTTCTGAAGAATTCATGCATGAAAATCAGAAAACAACTCCACTAGTGGATAGAGCACAAAAGAATAGCCAAGTTCATAACAAGAATCATCAAACTTGGAGTCCGTATGAGCAAGAACGAGACATTTTAAAACTGCATTAAAATCTGCGACTGCCAATGGAGAGGGGTATGGCTGTAGCTTTGCATGCTCAATTCTACAAAATATACAACTTGCATGCAAAATATAAAAGATACCCAAATAGTTTTTCGGGGCTGTGAACAAAATCCAAAAAGTGTTTTTCTTGCTGATATACAGAAGATGTTGCTGTAGTGTAAATTAGACGCCTTTAACAGTAAAAAAATGCTCCAAAAATTAAAAAATGACCCCAACAACTAGAATATGACATGCAAATGCTTGATCAGCTTCCTAAATCCATCAATGGCATGCTAGAACCTGCAAAATTGATTGAAAACTCCAAATATGCAAGTTGGTTGTCAGATTTGAGATTGAAACTCCAGAGAAAAATTATTTTTGTCAAAACTTTTTTGATTCTCAAGATCATCCAAAGATGCAAGAGAAGAGCATACTTCATTTTTCAAAAAACTACAATAAATTTTATTAGCCCCCCCGAATCTCTCAAATAAGGAAACTAAAATCTACTCTTGCACATAGAAAAGCTCTGATACCATGTTAGAATCTGAAAAGATTAACAACCCAGCAAATTAGTGCAAAGAGTAAATATCTAAACTATGAATGCAAATGATACAAAATCAAAATAGCAATGCAGAGTTAGTCTCCAAGAGAGTAATGCAAATGCTAGAAGCAAAATAGCATTACGAGGATGTAAAAACAAGAGATGCAAATACAAGCTAGGTAGCATGCTTATATAGGTTAGGAAGAGGGAGGAGGTGGCAACACCAACCAATGAGGAGCAACCATCTATCAGACTAAAGATAGCAAAGTATCTTTCCAAGATAGCTAATGGATGCTCACATGTAGGAAGGTGACACCTCACAACCATTCACCTGATAAGACATGCTTTATTAACCTAAGCGAGATTATTAAAAGTGTAAGAAAAACCTAGAAAAATAAGAAAAATAAAAAACTACACTAACAATGATTACCCATTTTCCTTCCATAGTACTGTCATCCACAATTAATCTTCTCTTAACATATTTTCTCATTGTTTTCCTACTAAAACCCATTTCAGATGAAATTGAAGATATTTGTCTATTTTGGGTCATATTCTTATTTACAATAGATATCAACATCACTTTTCTTGCCACAAACTTATCTTTAGTTCAAGAGTATTTTCCTATGTTTCTCAAACCTTGTTTAACATTTTCAATCAAATCAATTTGCATGCTAGAAAATCTTCTCTTCTTTGATGTTGTGTCTACACCTAACAATTTCAATGCTTCTTCCAGCTTCTTTTGTGTAAGAAAAAGTGAAAGTAACTGAGCTTGTTCAAGTGTTTCAATGTTACCAAATTAAGTCATAATTTCTCTTATCTTCTTATTCATTGACCTTTTCTTAGACAAACTTAATGGTTGAACAATAGTTTTAAGTCTTCTTAATTTATCCACATCCATTTTAAGTAAATGATCTAATTTTTTTTTGGAGAAATAACATTCTTTATAGATTCAACAATATTTAGGAGTTCATCCATACCAGTTCCTACACCTGATCCTGACCCTTCTTCAACTTCTGTTATTGGAATTTCTATAGGGAGTGATCTTGAGCCTTCTTCAACATTCATTGTTTGAGATTCTGCAAGGAAAGATTTTGACTATTCTCCAACTTTTTTTATTTGAACCTTTCTAGGGAGTGATCTTGAACCTTCTTCAACATTCATTTTTTGAGATTCAGTAGGGATTGTTCTTGGCCTCTCTCCCATCTCCACTTCTTCTACTTTTGTTGAGCCTTCTTCAACATTTCCTTCACCTTGTTGATTGTCTGCAACAAATTTATAAGTAAATCAAATTAGATAAAAAATAAGATTGAAATATAATTAAATTCAAAATCATAAAAAAAAAAACTAATATATATAATTACATACCTTGTTTAATTTAATGATAATGTGCCATAGTCTTTTGAAGATTTCTTTGTTATGCTTCATCAGATCTCTTCCTTGCATATTTGTTTTGCCTTACTTTCTTGTTTCCCATTATAAAATCATTATATAAAAAAATTTACTCGTTGCCTCAACATAAATTTTGTGCAATAACTATATAAAAATGTCGCTATACTAATTCGTAGTAAAACTTCACTATTTTTAAGCTAACCTATTTGAAGCCAATGTCAACATTTTTGCTTTTTTTTTAATGTTCACACAAACACAAAGAACTATATATGTTTGTGTGAACATATCAAGTTCAATTTTTGGCAGCCAAAAATTTTTGGGCTACATGTTCGCTGTGAACATGTGTTCACAATGAACATACGTAATATGTACACTACAAACATTACGTTCGCTATGAACACATAAAATCACATTTTTTTGGGCCCTTTTTTCTTTTTAAATTTTTTTTTCTCTTTCGCACCCGTAATTGCAGATAAATGATCTCCTAATATAAAATAAAAAATTTTAAAATGTGCTACTTAGAGTAAGCTTTCCAATGACTATAATTGTAATACATATTTTAATCATTAAGACTTTCAAATATGAGTTCAACTCATCATAGGTTCATTACCGATTGAACATCAATTGGCTTTGACACTTTGGAAAAATTAGTAAATTAGGTCAATTTTTTATTGAAAAATATCTAGGAAATAGCTTATTGAGTTAGCTTTCTATTAAAAGAAAAAAAAGATTTATGATAAATTGACTTCAACTTATCTGTTTCAAAATGAACATATGTCTGGATTACAATTGGCGTCACTCCAAAACTTCATAAACTATACAATATTCAACCAAATTGAATCAAACCAAATGCATCATCTAGATATTGATGTTACAAATCCAATGCCAAAAGAATTACCTCATTATCTTTTCTAGAAAAAAAGTTATGTGTGTCAAATAGACTGTCACTCTTTAAAAATATTAAATTTAATTATGTACCACTTTTCGGAGGAGAAGAAAAAATTGATATAAATAATTTTATTTTTTTAAGATTAAAAATATGGTTAAAAAGTAGGAATAGAGTACTAAAAATCACTAGTTTATGTCATCTTGAAACTATTTATAGTTTTAGAGATATAGTCACTCGAATGTGAGGTTTGTTTCAAAAATATTGATTTCCTATCAAAATTGGTCAAAAAGTGGAACCCATTATTGTGGGATCACCCATAATTTCAATATCACTATCAGAACTCTCTTTAGTTTCTTCCTCACTTTTTGATTGATTATCTTTTATTTTCTTGCCTTTTTCTTTGAGTGAAGTTTAGCTTCAAATGTAGACTCAATATTCTTGGAAGTAGGAACATAGTTGTCAAATTTGTCTAATTCAAATGCTACCAATCTTCCTACTAGGGCATCCAAACTTATCTTTTTATTTGGATCACATCTCTTTTCTTGAATAGCATACTCTAATTGTATATATGGGAAGCAAAGTTCTAAGAACTTTACTTACAATAGTTTCTTCTTTGATTTCTCCTCCAGATGCTCTGATTGCACTAACACTGGCCTTGATCCTTTCCACATATTTTGCAACATTTTCATCTTCTCTCATCCTCATTTGATCAAATTTTTCTCTAAGGCTTTCTACTTTAGTTATTCTTACATTGCCATCTCCTCCATAGATTTATTTCAACTTGTTCCACACATTAAAAGTTGTTTTGCAGTCTTTGAGCTCATCAAATTCAGCATAACTAAGAGCAGATGCAATCTCAATCATCATGATGTTATGGTTCTTCTTCTTAGCAATATCATCAACTAATAATGTTCTAGTGGGAGTTTTATATTCTTGATCAAGATATTGCATCCCGAATCATTGATGGTAGCCAAGTGAAGCCTCATAAGTCCTTGCCATGCTACAAAGTTGTCTCTATTCAAATTTGGAATCTCTCTTTTGTAATACATCCTGATCTTTAGCTTAGGTCCTTGAAACCTTCTCTACAAGCACCAAAAGCTCTAATACCAGTTTTTGGAAATATAAGAGGAGTAACTGAGAGGGGGGTTGGTGGGGGGGGGGGGGGGGGGGGGGAGGGGGTGGTGAATTAGTTGCCACTAAAATAAATCCTAGATCCCTTAGATGTCAATTAAAATTCAAACTGATAAAACTGATTACTGTTGATACTCAGTAAACACATAGAAATTTATTTAACTCGATAAATGTAGAGTGTGAATTACTTTGGAAAATTTTAAGATGTTATTAGTAATTACTTGCAAGCATTAAAGAAATAACATGAGCACATGAGACACCAGGATTTAATGTGGAAACCCAATTTGGGAAAAACCACAAATGTAATTAGTTATTGTTTTTCACTCTTCTAAAGTGAACCCTGTTAGGAGCCAACCCTATTAAATTTCACAAAACACACTATTAGGTGTGACCCTATTAAAGGATTTAATCACTTGTTAAGAGTGGCCTTGAAAAAGGTCTTAAAACAATTCAATGGAATTGTCACCCTATTAGAGGATTTACAAATGGTTGTTAAACCAACTCTGTTAAAAGATTTTAGTTCACTACTGCAATGTTTAGAGAGTAACAATGAAATGACCTAATTGTGATGCAATTGAATTTCTGATTACAGATCTCTGCTCTGGTTGATACTTGATTTTTCTACTCCACAAGGATATTTTCTTATCCTTCAAGTTTGCTTCCTCTTCTTATCTCTTTCAACTCATTCAACTTCCATCCCACACATTGAAATCACAAATTGACCTTTTACTTATACCTTTTAGATTCTCAAGTCAGCTCAAATACAAATTAGGATAACCAATATTCATCACCTCAGTTGGCTAGAATCAATAGGTAAAATAATTAAGCTTTACATGCCAAAATAAGAAAATCCTTTGGTAGCTGACCCAACTCAATAGAGACAGATTCTAAAGTGATTTCCTATGTTAACCAATAGAAGCTCAGCTAACACTACAAACATACAAAATTCCTTTGGTAACTAAGTGAACTCAGTTAACACTATCTCTACTCAACTTTCCCTTTGTTAACCAAGTGAGCTCGGTTAACACTCTTTTTTTCTTAACTTCCTTTGACACTTGAGTGAGGTCAGTAGAAATTACCTTATGCACAAAGTAAACTTAGGAATGCTCAGTAGACTAGGAAAATTGTCTTCACTGACCAAGTTAGCTAGGCATGCACTGACCGCCGATTGATATTACATTTGTGTAACATCAAAGAGAACACATAATTAATCAATTTTATCCAATATTGGGATCCTTAAGGAATGTAATTTGTGATGTTTTCTTAATTATGATTGCATGGTATTACTTTAGCTACTTTATTTTTGATGTGTATCTTATTCTAATTCTTTGTTTTTGGCAAACTTAGTAAAAATTTAGGTTAATTCTTTTGAATCCCTTGGTAGGAAGTTACACTTAGCACCACAATCTCTTGAAGCACCCAAGCTAACCCTAGAGTTTGTAACTCCAGCTACTAGTATTAAAGAGTGAAGTGGCATGTGTAATTGGTTGGGTAATGGTGTAAAATTAGTGCCCTAGAATAACATGTCCATGAACGATGATGATCTAATTCTTTGTAGTATTAATCTAAGATAACCCTCACAAGTACTCACTAAAATCATCAAGGCCCTCATTTATGATCTTGACATCTCCAACTTGTATGCCTAGGCCATCTATAGAGTGTCATGATCTTGGTGTAGACTATTGTCACCTATGTTATGTGGCGAATATCATTGGTGTGGACTATACTTGCAAAATTGTGGGGCCTTGATGTAGTATAATAGTGTCCATCATTGAGTGAATAGGTATTTGTTGTGGATTAGAAATATAATTGATACCCTACAATAGGTCCTCCAAAAAATATAGTGCTAGATCCATATGTGTGTGCTATCCAAAAAGAGCACAAACATCACTTGGTAGTGGTAATCCAACATCTCTATATGCTTCATTAGGGGAGGTGTCCGAAATGTTACTCGATGCCTCTAAAGATGCTTGAGCTACATGACTCTATTGAGTGTAAATATACTGACCAAGAGAGTCATATGTGATATTAGTAGGCATAGATGCGATATGTCCAATACTGTCAATTGCTCCACTCTAGGAAGTAATCACAACTCTATTGACAAAAGGAGCTAATGTTGGAGTCACTAGAGGAAGTCTCTTCCAAATGATTTGTTTAAAATTTGGATGTGGAAAATGATTTACACTATGATACTAGTCATTATCTGCAATCTGACCATGCCTCTATCTATAATAATCTAGGATATCTAAGAAGTTGACATTGAGCCCCACCTAAAACTTAACGTACTACTACTAAGCAAAATAAAGAGGAATCTAATCGTTATTAGGATAACAACCATGTGTGGCTAAGAAATGAGGATAGATTATACTAGAGACAATAGGATCTATGCAACATGTCACTCAATAGCCTCTCACCCTACCCTAGGTACCCTCATATGATAAAAAAAACTCATTTGATGATATCTTTTGGTGCCACCCTCTTGATGTCCTCAAAAGATTCATCTCCCAAAATATCATCTCTAAGATCCATAGATATGGAAGCTAATACATCAGGGGTAAAATAATGAGGTGCTCTAAATATAGTAGTCAGATCCAATAAGCTCTAACATATGGTCGTATAGATGTCTCTATATACACAATCATCTAAGGAGTATATAGACTACTCTAATCTAGTAACCTCCTACTTTGTAAATGAAAATAGTGGATCAATATCAATGTGTGGAGGTGCCATAGAAGGAGCCTCTCCAGGAGCCACAATAGGACCTACACTATAAGATGCAGCATGAGCCCCACCATGAGCTGCATCGCAAGCCCCACCGTGAGTCACACCATGAGTCACACCATGAGTTTCACCATGAGCTACATGATGAAATACACCTTGAGGTACACCACAAGCTATACTATGAGATGCACTATGAGCCACACTAGTAGGAGTCACAATAGGAGTAAAATAATGAGGTGCTCTAAATATAGTAGTTAGATCCAATAAGCTCTGACATATGGTCGTACAAATGTCTCTATATACACCATCATATGAGGAGTATATAGACTACTCTAATCTAGTAACCTCCTACTTTACAAATGAAAATAGTGCATCAATATCAATGTGTGGAGGTTCCATAGAAAGAGCATGAGCCCCACCATAAGCTGCACCATGACCCTCAGGCTGATGACTAAGCTGATTGTGTGAAGTCATATCTACAATGATCGAGCTAATATATGTTGTAAATACAGATATACATACATGTGCAAAAAGCTAATATGATTGAGCTAGAGAAATATTTAAATTTATACTAGTCTAGTACCTAAATTTATATTTAGAAGATAAAAATTGTAGATCATTTAATCTAGAAATCTATATCATACATGAATTAGAGAGCTTGTTATGGTTAAGATTAGAATTAGGGTTATAGAACTAGTGTTATATATAGGGATAGGGTTAGGGTTAGAGATAGAGTTAGGATTAGGGTTATGGTTATGGTTAGAGATAAAGTTAGGACTAGGGTTAGGGTAAGGGTTAGAACTAAAGGGTTAGAGTTAGGTTTTGAGTTTGAATTAGAATTAGAATCAGAGCTAGATTTATGGTTAGCATTAGGATTAGGGTTATGGTTAGGGTTAGAATTAAAGGGTTAAAGTTAGGGTTTGAGTTAGACTTAGAATTAGAATTGGAGATAGAGTTAGGGTTAAAATAAGAGATAGGGTTAGAGTTAGAATTATAGTTCTAGGGTTAACAATAGGGCTATAGTTAAATTTTGGGTTAGCATTAGGGTTAGGGTTACAATTAGAGTTAGGGTTAGTGTTAGTGGTGCAGGAGCACCTAGGTAGGCTAGTGGTAGACCTAGGGCTTCTTAAACCTAGGGATTTTTAGATGTTTTGGATTTTATTTATGCTAGCCACATTACTAGATCAATAAGAGGACTAACTTGGCCCTAAGGTGTGGCTAGATAGGTTGGAAGAGCCCAAAATTGGTAATGTTGCTCCTAGTTGTTCAAAAATTACTCATTTGGCTTAATATGAAATTTTTGGGTTTTGAGGGCTAAATTGGGTAAGTAATTGTTTTAAGGTCCTTACTAGGTTTTTGGGAACCATTTAAGAACTTTTTCATAGCTTGGAATCAAATGGAGCAAGTTTGAGAAGTGGATGTTAAAATAGCAAAAATTGCTAGATCTTGCAAAAGTTGTTATTGACAACTTTTTGACAATTTCTTGCAAAAAGAGAAACTTATCAGTTAGAGCTTCTCAACTACCTAAATGAGTTTGGAATTCTCATGTTAATCCTATATAAGGCAATTTTCAATCTATTGGAGAAAGTACACTTTGCATTGTACGATCTGAAAAGCAAGTTATGAACAATGGTTTTATGCTTTTCTGAGTTTTTTGAATGTGTACAGATTAGTTCTAGATATTTTAGTGTTTGAAGTGTTAGTAGATATAATTCAAAGATTCTATACTTAGTTCATTTTTTATTTGGTAAGGTTTTGTGTGTTTAGATTAATTATTTTATATTTTAGAAGTTTGTTGTCCTGAGATAGGCTATTTGAACAAATGTGGTTCTAGGGCCACTTCACATCATTGGCATTGTACAATTTCTTTGGATTTGGAACTAGACTACATGTACTCCATGTATAGTAATGGAGGGCCCATGGAAAGCACAATTGTGGTTTTTAAAGTAATGCCCTAGGCAAGCCATTCCAACTTGGCTAGGGATCTCAAAGTAGAGAAAGAGCTATGGAGAGGATTAAAAGTACTAATACATCAATCCAAGAATATGGATAGTAAGAAGGTGTTGTGGGCTAATCCCAATCCTGAGGAAAAGTTTTCATAAGAACCCTAAGATGTGAAAACCATATGTTTCCATTAGACAACATTGAAACCCTTGAAACCCTTAATATAAGGGTAAATGCACAAAGTTGGGTTGCAGTTCCATAGAAGTCAATTCCATGGAATGAGACCTCTTCATAAATGGGCACCCATATTAGGCTCGGGTACCCGATCCTAAATTTAGAAAATGGGCACCCATTTTTTAAAAATAGAGTGCCCATTTTTTATTTTTGAAAAATGGGTACCTATTTTTGAAAATATAAAAAATTTAAATTTTTTAGAAATAGGTACTTATTTTCTAAAATTGACACTAGTACATTTCCCCTTATTTTTTGACCTAAAATTTTGACCAAAGGCTATATTGGCCTACAAATTCTTCATTTTTTTGGTTTTTTGCCCGATTTGGTTGAAATTTTGACCAAATAAGGGTTTCCCAATGTGTTCAAAATTTTAACCAAATTGGGTTCAGAAGCAAAAAAAGAAAAATAATGGCAATCACATTTTCTTTTTTGGCATGACAGTCGGTTGGATGTGCTCTGTGTGCATGAGAGCCATTCAAGGTAAGAAGTTTGCATTTTGATTTTCTCATTAAATTCAGTCTGACGATCTTTCCTTGTAGTGGTGCTGCTAATTGTGCAAATTTTCTATTGAATAACTCTTTAGGCATATTATTATTGTAAGAAAGATTCATTCAAAAGTATTAAAGGATCTAAACGTAGTAAAAAATCTTTGGTTGTTTTATTTGACACTTATAATAAAGTAAACAATTTGAGATTCCTTACTTCAATTGCATCATGTAAGGCATGGTCCTAAAATATTTTCCATAGGAAACACAATTTGTTTGTTAAAATTCACCATCAAAATGCTCTATATTAATAATTTATGTTAGAAACCAACCAAGAAATTTGACTTTGTTTTCTTTTGATTTCTCTAGAAATTATTGAAGGCATAACCTCTTAGCCATCAGAAGATCTACATAACAAAATTAATCCCTCATTTATGTACTATAAAATTATCTTTCCCCCTTCTCAAATATCACAATATTGGGTAGTCATGAAATTGGGTGGAAGACTTGGTGGAATTTAGTGTCTTAATAGAATATCTTTACTTTCTCCCTTTCGAATTTGAAACCCTTGGCCTTGAATTTATTGTAAGAGCTTCACAAATTTTAATATGTGAATTGAGCAAAGCCAATTATTCCTTTTCTTATTCACCATTTTTATAAACCCTAGTGGATGCTGCAAAAACATATTAAGGGTCTTAATTCCTTCACAAACCCTAATCTGCTCTCCCTTATGAAAGTTTTCTGAATCACTAAAAAAATGCACAATACCATTTACTCTTAGCTTATATTTCAAGTGATCAACTATTTTCCTATAGAATATCAATCTAATGGCCTCTCCTATGTATTGTCAAGAAATGACTTTTTTTTTCTAAGATCCTTTAATACTTTTGAAGATTAACTTATAATTCAAAACTAGTAGAAGACAATTTGAGATTCCTTACTTCACTTGGATATATTAATGTTGCTAGTTTTAGGTTTGAATTTGTTTCTAAAAATCCTAATAAGGAGGTTCCATAAATTTTTTTATGTTAAATACATGTTTCAACAAGAGACTCTCTACTTTAGAACCAAATATATTGTCTAACTGATGTTGCAAAGTAGCGAAGAAAACTAGAAATTATTTATGAAAATTAGTTGTGAAATTTGTAGTTGTTAAAGAAGAAAAAAATGATCAAATTTATCACTTTGTTAAGTAAGAGACTAGCTTTCAACTCTACATCCTCTCTTTTAGAGTGAAGGCCTTGAATTTATAACTAGTTATTAGGTGGTTATATGTTGTTTAAGTTGATCTATCAAAATTTAACAAGCAGTCATTCTTTTTTCTTCTAAAGTTAGATGATTCCCAATTTTTCAGGAATTTTTTCATGTCTAGTATCCTCTTTTCATTATTTATCAAATATCAACATGTTGATGTCATATAATGTTGGACTACTCATTAAGATGTCCCTTCCAATTATTTAGCTTGTTAACAGTATGGTAAAAAGATAATTAGGTATGTTCTAGTCTGACCTTAATTGGGATACCAATAGATGAGATTGTTCTATGAATTATCTATATTTTCTATTTAGTTTTTTTATATTGAACAAGTTGTATAATGTATGAAATAATATGAAGACATCTTAGATATGGGCTATGTATTTTGTAGATTTTGCAAGCATGAGTAATGATTAATATATTACCACATTGACCTTCCTAGCAACCACCATTTTCATAATATTTTGCAAATCTTATATGTGCATGTCCTAACCAAACATGCACTCAACTAAAGAAGAGTAACTAAAATGTGCTTTGATATGTTAATACTGGAGACAATTGGAATTACCAGTCACCCCCAATATATCTAGGAAGCCCCTAAATGAAATGGAGATAGTGAGGATGTTCCAATTTTTTTTTTGTAAAATAAGGATGGGGTGGGGACATTTCCTACCCATTCCCACAATTTTTGAAGAAAATTTGCACTTTGCATATGCTTGAAGATAATTGATATAGATAAACTAATATGGGAGAAACAATCCTAATAAAATCTTAAAACCAATAGAGAGAACAATTGCAAATTGATAATTTAACAATATTGTTTATTTTGGGATGCCTTTTAGGGAAAAATAGAGGAAAAAGAACTCACTATTTAAACTCAACTATTATTATACAATTATATTATTTCACTTCTGCATAACCCTAAATCATCCATTTTGTATTAGCACAAACACATCAGTATGGAAAGTTAAATCATCAAGTGCTTTTACAATACAAATGGCCAAAAAAGTGTCTTTAAAAGGTGTCTGACTAATGGTGGATGAGTATGCAATCTAAATGGAACTTGTCCAACACACATCCAATAATGCTATTTCATATATGTCGCAAATGCAATTGTTTATATCAGTTTTGATCAGGTATACAACAATATTTGGTTGTATTTTTGTTCTAGTCTTTTCAGTATTGAATCTATTCAATATTTATTGTCTAAAATTATATGTTTTCCATTTTTGACAATGAAATTCTCTTTAGAGTTTGATATATCATTAAATTTTAAACAACAACCTAAATTAAATTAATTTTTTGTTCAGCAATGTTTAAGATGTTTTGGTTTTGTCCTTTGTTTTTATTTATGGTTTCTCTTGGGTATAATTGTATAGATGAATGACTTTATGCTCACTTGTGTATAGGTTGAGGGCCAAAGAAAGGAGGTTTATATCCCTAAAAAATTACTGGAAAATTGAGGAAGGAAATTTAGATTTTTTAGATCCTTAAGAGCCCTTGTTTTTTGGTTGTGCTTTTGGCTCAAACAGATTCTATAATGGTTTCCCTGTATACAAGCTGTTGAAGCTCTTTCTTTAATTTAGCTTAAAAAATTTGTCAATGAGTGTCTCAAATTCATGCTATAAAATTTGTTTATTGAATTATTTCTTAAATATTTTGTTTAATCAATATGCAAAACATTTTCAAGCCTACAAATCCTGTCATTTTATTCTACTACACAAATTTAGTACACATTTACTCATGTTGTTGGTATTCTCCATAGAATAATCAAAAACCTTGTAGTACTCATTCCCTTTCCATCCTCCCATCTATCAAAACTATTCACATGATCTCAAACATAGAATAGAGTGTGCTCAATAGTGTGTAGGAACTCTACATTGTCATCATCTTGATAGAACCAACAATGGAATATGAGAATAACAATTAAATTTACAAAAATGTGTCTCAAGCTAAATTCTTAAACAAGGAAAATAATATTCATAACCATGCCATGTCTAGTTTTTCATACTCACATAAGTGTGACCCATGATCAGAGGGTAGTATTGTCCTATTTGTGTCCACCATTAAAAAAATGATGGTGATCCATTTATCTTTAGGAACAACAAACTTTTGATCTCTTCTAAGTAGTGTAGGGGCCATAGGTCCTGAATAAGGTGATCAAACACCAAGGATGACACTAGTGAAGGTCAATAAGTGTCCAAGATGACACAAGATAGATTAGGCATTCTTATTATGCATATAGGTAAGTTGATTTCATGTTATAATAAGGTTAGAAGCATAGTCAAAGGTGGTCAATGATTGGTCAAACATTTGGAGTTGACCAAAAATCATCATTTTCAAATTTCTTAAACCTTTTAACTATTTTTATGTATTTTGGTAGGCATTGTGAAGTTTTTGTTATTATATTATGTAAAAATTGTAAAGTTGCAATAAAAGTTCTCATGCAACTCTTGTGCAACTTTTCTTGCAAAAATCTGGAAGTCCAATTTAGTCAAAGCTCTGTTTTGATCAAAATTGAATAGGTGAAGTTGTAAGGTCAAAGGGGAGGTTATATAAATTGTTTACCTTCCACCTAGAAGAGGTTAATGTGATATGTACAGAATTGAAATGTTAATATATAGTTTTTACGAGAGAATTTATACAAATTCAATAATTATGTTTCCATATTTGATTGTAGGTGATAATTAAGGAAATGATTATTTTGTTTGGATATGATAAATAAATATTTGGTTTTGGATTTTCCTTATCTATTGTTTACCCTAGACCGTGATAAGGGTTTGTATGTACATTTTGTATTTCTCTTAATATACATAGTAAAACATCTCGATGCTTGGTAAAAAGTAAGCTTTTGATTTGTAAAAATAGGAATGGTGAGGTTCTTGGTGTTCTATACTTGCTTGAGACATAATAGCCATAGTTTGGAACTATTAGTCTTGTTGTTAATATGTTGATGGACTAAAAACATAGCATAGTGATCCTTTTATGAATCTTAGAGATTGGAGCTTTGGTGAAAGGTAAGTAAGGATGATATTAATAATTGTGGAGAAATAAAATCCACCTTTGGAATCAAGGTTGTGATCAGGTACAAGGCTAAACAATAGTTTCAAGCCATAAATCTTAGAAACTTTGGCTTGAGAGAAAAGGGCTTTATAGCTGAGACCCATAAACCATCCTTGGGATTTAGATATAGTTTTTCATGTAACAATAGGTTCTACAATTTTTTTGGAAGGTTGTTTGCATGTTCGTGGAGTTTTTAGTTACAATCTAATCAAATTTATTCACATGCATCCACAACATCTCTATTGAAGATTTTGGTACTTGAAAACTGTATTTTGTTATTTTGTCAATGTGTTCTATGAAATTTTCACTTACAATCTTTTCAAACTAGTTTTATCTATTGGATGATACATCTTATAGGAATAATAGCTAATATATGAAACCTTATGTTTGTAGGAAGCTAGACAAGGTAGGGGTGTAGGAAGAGAGATATCTAGCAAACAAGTAAGTGTCAAGCCTCTTGATAAACTAATGAGAACTATTATGTGTAATCATTTAAGGATTCAAGAGATGTTGAAGTCAAGACTCATAATCATTATCAACTATTAGCTAGTTAGAAAATGTAATTTTCCCTGGTCATACAATAATGGCTAGAATCGCCACAAAGAAATTGGTCTATGCACTCAACTTTAAAAATGGAAAGGAATACCTAAGCCTTTGGAGAGTATATCTATCAAAAAGTGATCTATAAAATGATCATAGACATATATTTAATGTTGATTTTGTGAGAAATTTGTTTCTAGTGTTTTAGAAATCTTCACAATTATGCCTAGTATAGCTAGGAACAATCCCTTGGGTAAAATATACATCTACTGTATGATAAGTAGTTTAAGCTCCCAAATCCAATTTGTAAAATATAATAGACAACTATGGAAGACATATAAAAAAGATTAATACATTCTAACTTTTTGTGGGAAGTCATGACTAATTTGATGCCAATATCTCTTATCATTAGTCCCCTAGAGGGCACAATCCTATTGCACATTATATTTATAGCCTTGTACATTGACGATGTTCCTTTTATTGTTTTGAAGGTCACATTTTCTATGCACACTATAGAATTCTTCTATGAAAAGGTTTTCCTTAAGAAATCTAATCTTTACTCCTATTGCTTGGATTTATGAGGAGTAGGTTAATGCAAGGTGGAGTATTTTACTATCCCAAAATTTCCACCACAATATTTATGCATTTTATGATAGACATTATCTAAAACATGAGAAAAAACACCTAATTTGTCCATATTTTATGCAAAAATTGATACAACCACATTTGATCAATAGAATAGTAATATGTTTGGGTTAATATCTAACTACAGGTGCTTGAACAGAAAGTTATACATGTAGACAAGGGAAGCCAAACAATTTCTAAAATGAATCATATATACCAAACTACTGAAATAAATAGTCAAAACCCTAATATGTGCATACTCTACACTGAATACAATCTTCTCCTGTTAAACAACCCCAACTCATGACAAACAAGGAGTAATGGAAAGGCTTAACGAAATTTGTTGAATTTATGTTAATGAAAATTGTTGATATTATAATATGGGAGAATTTGAGTGAGGTGAACAAATTTTTCTTTCAAAACCTTATATGCAGATATAAACATTAATTACAACATGTCCAATATTTTTTTTAGATATACACATTAATTAGATAAATTTTTTCTTTCAAAACCATATGTCCAGATATAAATATTAAGTAAAACATGTCCAATATTTTTGCAGATATACACATTAATTACAACAAATTTTTCTTTGAAAACCATATGTGTAGATATAAACATTAAGTACAACATGTCCAATAATTTTGCAAATATATTTTCCTATGAAGAAAGATCACGCTTGACAATATGAACCCAAAACAAAATAATGAGAGAATTGCTAGATTGTGGTATGAGTTCTGAAGAAAAGTTGATAAATGTAATTGTCCTTGTAAAAAATGTAAGGGCTTAAAGAATTGAAGAATTCTAATCACAAAAACCTAGCGTCATTGTAGGAAACATGGCCATGTTGAAGGGGGCCACAATTTTCATCGATTGATGAATGTGAATTTCCTACTAGAGGAACATGGAGATGTGAATATCCAAGGTGAGGATCACACTTCCATGAAAGAAGATGATTATGTGCCAGAGGACATGTTGAAGAAGATGGTATTGGCACAACTGATGAAAATGCTCACAATAATGGTACTAGCACATCTAATAATGATGATGAAGATAGTCTTGGTATACCTATACTTGAGAAGGCACACAAGCCCCTATATGAAAGCTCCCAAACAAATCTTCTCTCCACTATAGTGTTGTTCTAGTGAACATGAAGGTTATGAATAGTTTATCCAATGTAGCAATGCCAGGTATGCTAAGGTATGCCATTTTTGTCATCTTCAATGTTAGCATACCATTACTATTTATTATATTAAGAATTCATATTTGTTGTTATAGGTTGATAGGAGAGCTTTTGTTACCACCATCAAATATTCTACCTCATTTGTACTGAGAATTATCGACCCTTGAGATTCAAATTGGAATGAAGTATCATGTCCCAATGATCATATTCTATATCATAAAAACCATAAATTTATAATAGAATGAACTAATTGTCATATTACTAGATATCAGTTAGATCAAATAATAAAAAGGTAAGTCACAAGGTTCTTCAGTACATTCTCATTATTCCATGTCTTGAATGATTATTCATGCACACTAGTTTGGCACAATTTATGGATTACCATGCATACAATTGAAGTCAACATGACATAATGCAAATGCCTATACATTTTTTTGCATTTAAAGAGATAGAAGAAATATGGCCACACTTTAAAGAAGAACCTTATAATGTCAAACTTTCATTCGTAGTAGACGATGTCAATCCATTTTGAGATATGAGATCTATTTACTTAGTGTGGCTTTTTTTTGTTATTAAAAATAATATTCCTCCCTAGATTTCGATAAAGAGGGAGCATATAATGTTGTATATTATTGTACTATGTAATTTTTCATTTGATATCTATCTAAATTAATTTATAAATAGTGCATGAAAATGGTCATAAAAATTAGGTAATATTTCTGTTCATTTGAAATTACTAGGTAAGTACCAAGTTAAAGATATGAACGTGTATATTGAGCCCCATATTGACAAGCTGTTTAAGTTATTGAATGGAGTCACTAGACAAATAGGAAAAAGACGATTCAATTCCATGCAATACTTGTATGGAAAATACATGATACCCCTGGGCTAACTCATTTTTATGATATGTTATATTGTTAAGGTCACATATTTTTTGTCTATTATAGTGCTTACACGTTATTGTTGTATCCTTAAATTGCAAATGATAATTGTACATAATTTTTTAGGTCTTTAGAAAAAGGGAAAATTTGCATGTCTAGTTTGTGATCCAAAGCTAAATTCTTGTCATTCAAGAAGTTTAGGAAAGAAGGTGTTCAATGAGTTTAGGAACTTTCTCCACAATAATCATAAGTATTGAATTATTGAAAAACATATATTTTTAATGGGAAAGAAGAGACAACATCAAGGCCATGAAGAATGACACCTCATCTATGGAAGTTGGGATATGATTGATTGAATTGCTGAGATGATTTCCATTTTGTGGTCAAAAGTTTGAAATTAATATTTTGATATTTTATTTTATTTAGTAATTATGTAATTAATGCTCATGAATGTAATAAAGGCATCAATGACCAACTTCCTAGAGGAATAAAAGTTTATCCTACTCAATTTAGTAGGTTACTGTACTACAAAGATCTCTTAATTAAGCATTTTTTTGATGCTATGCATGTTGGAAAGAATGTAATAGAGACACTATGGAAAATATTGGATGGAAGGAGTGATAGAGAAAAAATTACCAAAATTAGTACTGACATTGATGAATCCAATCATGCACTAAAAGATTTCATTGAATCAAATAGCAATGAAGACCACATAAATATGAGTGCCCTTCCTTGGTTAGTAACAAAGCACAAAAGTGAAGCATTAAAAGAAGTCCAAAAAAAATAAAAATTTCCCACAGAATTTGCAACAAATATAAGCACTCTTGTATCAAAGAAAGATGATTTTGGGCCACAATTGAAAATAAATGATTGACATACCTTCATTAGGGTAAGCCATATTCTCTATTTATAATATATTTATAGAATTTCATGTACTAGCTATTGTATTATTTCATAATATATTGAAATGATCATTTTTAAATGATTGCAGTACATCCCACCTCTATCTCTTCCACACTAGTTTGACAATAGTTTTAAAAAAGTTATATATGATCTTGGAAAATATATGAGGTTAGAAGTGTTATTTCTTATATTTGTTGCACATATATTATGTTTATGACTTACTTTTTTTTTAATGTAATCTACTATATAATTTTGTCTAAAATCTAGTTTAAATGTTTTTGAGTGTTGAATCTCTTTTAGGTGGTTATCATCTAAAGAAATTGATAAAAAAAGATATAAAATTTTGGAAAAAAAAAATTCCACAGCTTATGTGTGAAATGCAAAAGTGTCTACCTTCAACTTTTTTCAATGCTCAAGAATACTACCACATACATCAAGTTGAGAAGATTGAATTCTGTAGACCTATACAAACTAGGTCAATATGGACGGTTGAGAGGCACTTGAAATTTATGAAGGGCTTGGTTTGACAAAGAGAACCTCCTGAGAGTTCTATGGTAGAGGGATAAATGGTGTACACTAGTGAATATCTTCCAAAGTTTGCAACAAATATCCATAGAGATTGCATTTCGGATCCCAACTCTATTAATAAATTTGAAGAGGAGTACTTGATAGGGAAAGGTAGATTAAGGAGAGATAGAGGTAATTATAAGTTGTTTTACGTAGTTAATTAATTCTTATCCATCATCAATATTAGTTATTTTTAACTAGTGTAGTTATTTTCTTTATAGTTTTTCATAAATGGGATGCACTACATTTTCATAATGGAAAAAATCTTGATTTGGTGATGGTATGGATTCAATAGCCTCAAAAAAATGGTAGCCCATTAACATGGGATAGTGTTGTATCATTGGTTAAAGAAGCTCATCATAATAGAGATACCAATGTTACACCAATGGTACTTGATCTAGCACATGGTTTAAAAGATAGAAAGGTATGTAAAATATTTTTAATCATGACCCATAAGTTTAATATAAACTCATAGATCGATAGAAATAATCTTGACATGTTTGAATTATTGTAGATCAAACACCACAAAGCTATGTACTACCATGGATATAAATTTTGCATTAAAAAATCACATGAAATTAAGAAAATAAGTGATTCTAGGATAAGTGCAATCTTTGTGTTCACCAATATTTCATCTAGAAATGACATACATCGTTAACAATATGAAAATCAATACTATTACATGTTGGATGATATACTTGAGTGCAAATTTAAATCATTCAAATTCGTTCTATTTGTTGTCAAATGGTATAGGCTACAACTCAATCAAAATGATCATGATAGGACTATTATTGAACATGATAGTGGATTTACAATAATTAATACAAGGTCATTTGGGCCAGTTGGAGATAAGCCCTATGTTCTTCCAAGACAATGTGATCAAGTGTTTTACTTTGGCGTTCCACAAAAACTAGGTTGGTCATGTGTAGTTAGACATGATCCAAGAGGAAGGTCAGTAAAGTATAATGTGATGGAAGAAGAAGACACTGAAGAATCAAAAGATGAAGTAAATGATGATCACAAATGACTATTAAAAAATGATGAAGAAGAAGATCATGATGAGGATTTCGGTGATGCTGACGATGATGGTGATGATGATGATGATGACTATCATGATCATGCTGATGAAGATGATGATAATCAAGGTGATGATGGTCATGATGATGATGGTCATGATAATGGTGATAAAGATGATGATGATGGTGATGAAGATGGTGGTGGTAATGATGATGATCAAAGTGACAACTATGATGATGGTGATGATGATGATCAATGACACCATCAATGAAATATCTATCAAGGTATGATCAATGCCAAGTATGCTAGGGTCATGATTTATTCATAGAAATTTGTTTGATTTGTATGCTTTTATAATTAAGTTATTATGTGTTGAACTATACTATCATGGAGTATATACAGTGATATTGCATAACTACCACAAATAAAGTAGAGGTAAGAAATTATAAATTATATAATGATTTTGATGAATGCATCATGTAATTATTGTCTTCTACACAATTTTTAGTATATAGAGTATTGTAAGTGGTCAAATTTTTATTCATTATAATATGGGTGAACTTGATGAGAGAGGTGATCAAATTTTTCTTTCAAAACCATATGCATAGATATAAATATTAAGTACAACATGTCCAATATTTTTGTAGATATACACATTAATTAGACCAAATTTTTGGCTAACTTAAGATAAAATGATTTACATATGTAGGCTATTCAATGCCTTTGACTAGGATCTTGCAAAATTACATGGATCCATAGGTATAAGTCAATAGACCCTATAGATATAATTTTTTTATTTGAATATCTTCTCTTTACCATTAACATCAACTTTAGTCCTTGTATATCTCTCATTTTATGAATTTTAAGTATCACCAAATAGGTATTTATCTAATCTATCTTCCTTGAGAGAGGAAAATGCGAGAATAGAAGACAAAAGTGAGATATCTAGTAAGTCTAAAATAGGGAGATCAACTAGAGGTCAACAGACTAGAAGAAAATTTAATAAACAAATGCAATTTTTTCTTGGTGAGGGGGTTCATGTTCTAATGATAATAAGAGAAAAGGTGATAGGAAGGTTCCCTTAAGGTACACACATCTTCAAAAAGAATGGGTACCCAAGGAACTACCTCTAGTTAGCACTAATTTTTTTGTTAATGAAAGTATATATCACATAGATCCATCTTCACTACGTGTTTTTGGGCTATTATAAGTGGATGACATAAAGGTCTATTATGATAAAGTTTTTGGATTGATGGAGTATGTAGGATCTTGTTACAATTACAACAATTGGATGTGGATTGTACAATATAAAAAAAGTATGTACAAGTATGCATTATCACCAAATTATATACAATGCAAAGAAAATAATAAGTAATTCCAAATTCTTGACCTGTATCAACTAATAAGAGGCCAAATCGTATATTCAAGGAACACGAGGGAAATCATGTTTTTGAATGTACAATAAAATTAATAAGTGTAAGGGAAGCATTTCCAATAGATTATAATATGAATCATGTTGATACAAAAAAATTCCCTATGATGGGACTAGTAAGTATAACATTTAAACCAATTACCTCCAATTAATATTGACTCCAATATACATTCTACTATTATTTTAATAATTTTTTTTGGTAAGTCTATTACTTTAATTTCACTACTAGTTGCTAATAATTACTAATATTTTTCATAGGGCAACTTGGACAGACCACCACCCATAGGTAGGGATGCACCATTTGGTACACCTTCCTCAATGAAGGTAAACCTTAATTGTTGTAAAATTTTCAAGTTATATAGAAACAAATGTTGTATTATTATGTTCTTTTATTTATGGTTTTTGAATTATTTTGATGGAATTTTACTGATATTGATGTCACAACTTGATACTTATTATTAGGGAAAATAAAAAATGATAGCAGATCAAATGCAATCTAAAAATAAACCTCATTTCTAGATGACATCATCCTTAGTGTTGTTCATGGCCCAATAACTCATTCAAAGATACAATGATGAAATTCTTAACATTATGATTGAGAGTGATACAAGTGAGGAGGTAGAGGCATTAAATGAAGACTTGGTCCATAGAGTCAAATCTTTGAAGGTAAGTAGTAATTAATCTCAAGTAATAATAGAAGTTCAATAAATGTTTATATTTTATAATATCTTATGGATCATGATCTAAAATATTATGTGTTCTTCTAGAACAATTTGTGGCACCTATGAGAGTGCATGGTGAACATGGTGAGGGTTGTAGCGCATGACCTTCGTGTAAGTATCACTTTCTCTTTACAACATTACTGAAAATTACAATATTATTACACCATTGTGTTTATTTAAGGCATATCTAGCTATGACTGAGTGCTATTTCATACTTGGGTCTCTTTTTGAACTAGTTTAGGTTGTGCTTAACTATGAAAGGTTAGAGTGTTATGACTATCGAGTTCAAATAAGAACATATTTACTGTTAATAGGTCCATTTAATAACAAGATTACACTAGTTAAATCAATGGTAATCTATGAAATTTTACATAGGGTTTATAGACATTGTAATATTCCTTTCACATTCTAGTTCCTTAATAAAGTCTAGTATTGAATTAGACATTCATGCCTACTAATTCTAGCTAGTCAAATAGTATCCCATTTGATCTTTATCCAATTTGATCTCAAGACAATTTTTAACTGCAAGTCAAATAGTGTCTTGGATCTCTGGCAAGGAATGCATTACCATTGGGTAAGTCAAATCTAAGCCATTTGAAACATTTTCTAATGTTATGGATATGGTTTTTTCTTCTACAGGATTGTTATAAGTTATAACATCCTTACAATCAATCCTACAACCAATCATATTTAGGAAAAAAATTCTTTTGTTCACCAAAAATTTTCTAAGATGCATAACATAAAAGTGCATAATCAAAGACCCAATCATTACCTCAGCATGTGAGAAGTCATTATCAGCCCCTTGGATTGGCCTAATAAATTTAAAAGGAAGTAGACATGGGATCATACAATAGAAACGTTAATTGCATGTCATTCTAGGAAGCCCAAGAATAAACAACTTATTTTTTAGGAATGCAATGAACTCCCTAGAATCATCCTTCGATATATTCTCATCATTGTTAACATTTCCATTAAAAATATTGGTGGAAAATGAAACATCAACAAAGAATTACATGTTGGAAATACCATATCTACTACAAAAGGTGAAGAAGTGAACATTCTTGAAAAGTCATCTATTAACTTCACTTTTAATGTCCATCAATATGGTTGATCTCTCCAAAAGAACCAAGCCCAAAACTAGCTCATTTAATGCAACCAAGAACCCATATATATCTAACATGAACCATAAGATATTTGAATTGTTTCAAAGAAAAATTGATATTTAAGTCCTTGACATAAGTTGTGAATCCATATTTTGACATTTGAAATTAATTGACTTGAACTCCTTGGATTCCAATATTTGCACTAAAATCTAAACCATTCTTTCTTGAAACTCCATGCTATAAAAAAAAGCACTAGGAAAATATGGAGAATTTTGCAAACAACATGAGATTATTATCTTAGCAATACCCTTCCACACTTAATTTTCATTTTCAGATGCTTCTAGCTAGTATCCAGTTCAATCTTTATCCATTGCAAATGTCTTTACAAAAAATATTGTATTCTTCATCTCATGATGAAGTGTGGATGCTTCCTTCAGTTGTCACTTTGATATTACCGAGTGAATTGTCAACAACAAGGAGCATGCAACATCCTCAACTATGCCAAGTACAACTGGTAAAATATTTTTTTTCTATATTTTGTAATGTGTTAATCATGTATTACTTTTTTTTTTGTGTGGATTTTATACTCATGTACCTATTTTGTGCACTAATATATAGACCTTCAATTGATGGAGCAATAGAGACCAATACTACTGAAGTCGATCCATTTCTAGGAGTAGTCTGTGTGATGAGCACTGGTTCATTTATAGGGACATTATTTCTGAACAAGAAAACTATATTTCTATTAAAATTATGAAAGGTTCTAAGTGCTTTAAAAAATTTATTATTTATAATGTAATTTTAGTTTACTTATCCATAACTCATTTTCGATTGATAATCTCATGATGTTTTTGTAGGAAATATTGTTTTCTTTGATCATCTTTTTGATATGACATTGAGGCTATATATATATTGTAATTATTGGAATGTTATATATATTCAATGTATTATATCATTTGCAAGCATGTATGTGATGAAGATAAGAGTATCAAGAGAGACATGTAATGTTTGAGAAATGAAAATGTGAATCAGTAGAAGAGCATAATAAGCAACAAGGTCAACAAGGAGCAGTAAAGATTTATCGATCACAAGAGGTGATATATACTTCAAGGATCTAATCTGGAAATCAAGTTTGTAAGTAGATCTACTATTTCATCCTAATAGGTGAATCAATTTTGTAAATCATTTAATAGGGTAGACTTAACAATCTTTGTATAAATCTCCTAACAGAGTGCATACTTTAGTGTATGTTTGTAAATCCTCTAACAAGGTGCACCTAGTAGTCCTTTATGCTCCTAACAGGGCAGATCACCAGAAGTGGTCAATGTAAGCCTTAACAGGCCAACTTCATACTGTAGTAATGAAGTTTTATGGGTATCATCCCCAACCCAATTTTACTTTCTATTTGGAAGGTTTTTGGGTCACCAAATCACTATGTACATGTGTTATGAATGTTTAATCTCTCATTTATGCAATAGATTAGATGAATGTATGGTGAATAGTATTTATGGTTAAAGTGCTCAAATGTTTTAAATTTTTTAAGTTAATGATTCACCCCTCCCCTCTCAGTAACCTATCATATCTTGAATATTTCCAACAATTGGTATCAGAGCTTTGTGGTTTTTAGGATAAAATTTGACAGCTTGAGAAAAGATCAAGGACAATGGAGATATTTAGACTTGACAAAGCTATTGAAAATGAAAAGCTAGATCTGGAAATGGCCATGGCTCAACTCAAAGAAGCTAAGGAGAATCTTTCTCAATCCCTGAAGAGAAGGAAGGAACTTGCAAGACAAATGAGTGATCATCAGTATGTTGTATAAAAGATTGAAGACCTTTTACCATCAAGCAATTCAAATGAAGCTAATGAGGCAATCAAGGAAATCCTAGCAAAGAATGGTTCCCTATAGGAGGAAGTAAGATAGCTTAAAAGAGAATAAGAAATTCAATCAATCAAGCTATGTGAAGTTTTGGAATAGAGAGACAAGGCAAATGAAGACTTAGAGGTAAGAAATAGTCAATCCCTTTAGCATGAAGATCTTGTAGATCAACTATCTAATGCAAATGAAGAAATTATGAATCTGAGATCTGAGAATGAAAGCCTAAGGAATGATCTGATCACTGAAAGACAAATCAATGAAAGCTTAAAAAGTGACTTGAGATTTGAAAGAAAAATCAATAAAATTTTGGAAAATGACTTGATTACTAAAAAAAAAATCAATGAGAGAATGATGAAATCTCAATCAGACATGACTCAATTAAATCAGCTAAGTGACCAAAATCTTCATAGACAAAAAGGCAAAGTTGGAATTGGTTATAAGGATGAAGGTGAAAACTCCAAACAAGGTGCCCAAAGGAATCAAAGACCTACTTGCAATCATTATGGTAAGTTAGGTCACACATCAAACAAGTGTTGGAGCAATGGAAAAGGTAAATTCAATGGTAAATTCTATAATTGTAGTCAGCATGGTCATAAAGCTAATGAATGCAAAGAAAAACCAAAATTTGAAGGCAATTGTCACAAGTGCAAGAAGTATGGTCACAAGCCATTCCAATGTAGATCCAAATCATTCAATCCAATTGAACAACTTGTTAAAGAAATCTTTGGATGGGATTACAATACCTGGTGCAGATGTCATTATTGTGGAGAATATGGACACATTAGCAAAGACTGCTCAAGGCATCACTTGAGGAAAAGAGACACAATAGTAAGATGTTATACATGTATTGAACTCGATCATATAGCTAAAAATTGCATGAATATAGGAAGAGTTGAAGATGAAAAGAAAGCTAAATTTGAAAACATTCGAAAGAAAATGAGGCAAACAGTGGATTCAAAATCTATCGAGCAAGATAGTTCAAGTGATGGCAATGTCACTCAAGAAGTGGGTGGCTCCATCATTTCCAATTAGATTCATAAAGGATTTGGAACTATATCATCAAGCTATATCCAGAGCAGTTCTATATGCAAGAAAGTAAAATGATCAAATCAGTATTTCAGATACACAAAGAATCAAACAAAGCATATCTTTTGCCAAGTTGCATCTACTGAGAAAAGTCAGTTATAGACCCTACCAAGCTAAGTCAGGAGCAAAAAAAGTTTTATTCAATCATCGAGTTGCAAGCTTCTACTGAGCAAGTAAATGATAGATTGTCAAACACGATGTCATCTCATCTATCTTTGTACCAAGCATTTATGGAAATTTTTTTGTCAAAAGGGTAGAATTTGATTTCATTCTTCATCGTAATTTTAGAGTTAAGAAACTTCTAGTGATTCCCAAGCAAATTCCAAATGACTCCAAGCGATTTCAAGCAATTTTTAAAATGGAAAATTTGTTCAAAATTTTCTTACACTTACCGAGTAGTAATGGCATCCAGGGGTAGTAGTGGCACCAAGGTGAAAAGAGATTCAGAAATGCTGGTAAAGGGCACAGAATAGAAAGCATCCAACTTCAAAATTATTTCAGCCATTACAGAATCACTCGACCCGAATGGAGCTCAATCAAAAATTCCACCTAAGGTACTTCTTATCAATGATATTTGTACTCATTTCAAATATTCTATTCAAGAAATTGAAAACCTAGAGATGGACAATACCATAGGAGAAATGAGTGTAGATGGCTCTCTGAAACCCGAATACAAGCATCTTGAAATGAAAGACTTGACTCATATCTTGCATATGCCTAGAAGCTTTCAGACCAAATGGATTAGGTATATTTTGAGTTGGGTGCACAATGGGCAATTGTGGTTAGAATAGCCAATGTTGATTACAAAGAAGATGATTCACAAAATCACGGGTCTCACTATGCTTAGCAAGGCAAAAACCACCAAAACCCTAGATCAGGAGGAGTTATAGAAGCAAACCCTAGCCGAGTGGTACGTAGAGGTTTAAAGGTCACCACTGTATTAAATGTCAAACTAAGATTTGGAATTCATGTCATTGCCCATAAGATCTATAGCTCTAGTCAACTGAACAGTGTACCTTGTGAAGCTATGGATTTGGCTTTCAAAATTGTAAAGAAAAACCTTGAATTTGATCTGTCAAAATTATTTTTGAGACAATTGAATAAAAATATGAATAGCATATGGAAATCAAAGAATAATCCTTGAAAATTTGGCTCTTTATTGATCTATTTCTTTTTCTATGTTAAAAAATTTGTTCCATCAAAAGGAATAGTTGTATGGAGAAAAGACATTCCCATTCTTTATCAGATTAATGAGTTTGTAGCAGAAATGGGTGAAAATTTTGATAGCATTATGGACAATTATTTTGACAATTTCAAGGAGAGAATGAATAATAGGTTTCGGATCCCACCAAAATTAGTTGAAGACTATAGAGATGATGCTTGATTAATGGTTGACTGTGATAAGGTATATATTCAGGAAATCAAACCCTAAGTTGCATGGGTAAAACCTCTTCCTTATGAGGTAAATATTGATGAGGCCAGGGATATCATTAAAGTACTGGTCAATGAGCCAGTAGACCCAAGGTAACCAATCTTTGGAACATATGATGAGGCAAATGCCAGAATTGAGCTCGAAATCAAGCTACCCTAGGCCATAAGAAAAGGCAAGAGGAAGATAGCAAAATTAAAAATTGCTATTGGTCCTCTTATGTTTACCGAGGGAAAAGGTGAGGATGAAGAAGATGATGAAGAAGAAGAAGGAGAAGAAGGAAAAGAAGAAAAAGAATCTGAAGAGGAATAACCAAAGAAGAAAGGTAAGGTAACTATTACCAAACCTAAGAAAAAGCCCATTGTAGTATTCTCCAGAAGAACCATAAAAGGCAAGTAGGAACCTATACTAGTCAAGCCTCCACCCACATTTAAGGAAAGGCTTAAACAATTGGAAGAAGGAGCTGGCATCAAAAATTTAAAGGAATTGAAATTTGAAACAAGAACTAATGCTGAGAAAATGCAGATTGAAGAACTAGTACTCAATAAGATGGGTAAATGGAAATACTCCTTGGACCAGCTTGCCTCTCAAATCTCCAAAGAACTGTTGGAGAGATTGCAACTGAGATGGGACTTAGCCACCCAAATAGTTAAAGACATATATGATAAATCTCTAAAGTATCTTCTATCGGGCCTCACTGGAGAAAAAATAAAGGCAGCAATGAAAAACCATGAAGGTAAAATGATGATTAGATTTCACACATGTTTGATCTTAATTAAAGACATTGAGCATGTTGTAAATGATGCAACAAACATGTGGAAGAACATATATCATTTGCAAAATCCTAATGAAGATCTAGTTGAGATCAAGGATGATGATAACAGTGACAATGATGATTTTGATAGCACTCCATCCATCACAGTTACTCCAAGAGAGCTGCATGCACTTATGGAAGAAAAAGAGGAAGAAGACAAGGAGGAAGAAGCAAATGAGGAAGAAGAAGATCTAGTTAAAATTGTAGTAGAAGTGATTGCATCCCTTCCTCACTCTCCACCAAAAACTATTACATCCACTATGGAGACAACTTCTGTAAGTGAGACTGTGAGCACAATTGCCACATCAATTGCTCAATCTTCACCAGCCACCTCCCAGCTCCAAGTATAAAATAGAGGTGCCAAGCACTTCATCTACCGAGTTTTCTGTCACTTCTTCAGCTATTGAGCCAGCCTCCTCAACTCCTTCATCAACAACAAGTGTACCAGTAAGTTCCACAATTTTGTTGTCATTAGTTCCACCAAGCTCTATATTTTTGTTTCCATTAGCATCAACTATATCCACTTCCACTCTAATTAGTTCTACTATGGGTACTCTTCCAATTATGATACCATTCTTGGGAATTTTGATCCGGTTAATACTCCTATTAGCATTCAATCTTCAAGTCCTATCCCAATTTTTAATACTAGTCCTTCCATCTCCACTATTATGTCTATTCCTAAGGTCAAACCAGTCATCATAGAAGTCAAAAAAAGCATCCATTAAAACTTCTAATCACTAGAAAGGAAATTGCAGAAGATATTGACTTAGATACAGAGATAGTAATTCCCAAGATTGACTATGAAAATGCTACCATTGAAGAGATGAGGTTAGCTAGTCAACTAATAGAGCTGAAAGCTACATAGAAGCAGTTAAGGTTAGAAAGGGATAAGGAAAATAGAATAATTGAAAATGACAAGAATATAATTATAGATGCTATAGATGTTGAAGTAGATTCTACTTAACACATTTTGATTCAATTACAAGAAGTTTTATAGAAATTCAATGAGGATTCTTCCAGACAAGAAAAACTTATTGAGAAAGTTGAAAAGAAATTTGATAATAAGGTGCTAGAGCACATTGCTCAAAAGATAGGAATAAAGAAAGTTGAATTGTCAACATTTTTAGGAAATTTTGAAAGTTCTTTTAATAATGTAGCATCACTTTTTGCTAAACTTTGTGATATTTTTGTCTTCACCAAAGAAATTAAAGATAAGTTAAATAAGATTGACATTAATATGCAATCAAGTGCCTCCAAGCTAAAGGTGGACTTCTCCTCCACAACCTCCCATCACACCAAGATCAGATATTTGGAAAATATTTAGGAAAAATTATTGAGAGAGGAGGCAAGGATCTGGTCTACACTCATAGACATCTAGAACATGATCCTTCCTATCATGGACACAATGCAAAAACATCTTGTACATTGCAAAACATTGGTCCAAGATTAGAACTTCTTAGTGGCTAATCGCTTGATCCAATTATCAACAGAAGTTCAAATTGCCCTCTCCACCTATCAAATTTTGCAGTAGACTTGGGATAGTACTTTTGTAACCATTCTTAAGGTACATCAAGAATTTCTATCTCATTTTGGTGTAGCCATATAAATTGTATATATACAGTCCTTTGGCATTATTGTCAAAAAGGGGGAGAGATTCAGAGGAAAGTCATCACTATAAGTGATAGGGGGAGTTAGCACACAATAAAGTAAGTTTGCATGTATACATAAGTATATTTGTATATGCAGCAGTCCTACAAAGATCAATTTTGAAAAACCTAAATTCATTCAGTCAGGCTGTGTACATATGTTTTGGCTTATAAGTGTTTTTGTCACTAATGCCAAAAGGGGAGATTTTTGGCATTAAGTTATTATTGCCATTAGTGACAAAACTTATCTGTATCAGTATAGCTATCGAGCTCATCACTCAGTCTATAATGTATTCTGAGCATTTAGTGGTAACCTTGTACATTCATCACTTAAGTAGTTCACACTGAGCATTCTGGTGTTAACCGAGCTGAGTATAGCTACCTAGTGAATGTGCAATCTAGCAGTGTCTATCAAGTTTACAATATTTACACCGAGCTTCATAGTAGTTATCAAGTGATGGAGTCACAGTGCCTACTGAGTGATGAAAACACAGTGTCTACCAAGTGATGGAAGTGCAGTTCCTACCGAGTGATGGAAGCACAGTGCCTACCGAGTGATGAAAGCATAGTGCCTACTGAGTGATGCAAGAATAGTGTTTATTGAGTGAAAGCAAGGTAAACAAAGGATTCAATTTTTATCGAGTGATACTATATCCACCAAGTCTCTAATGGTTATTGAGTTTAGAACTACATCAGGTGATTAGTATGGACTGAGCCTTCACGTCTACCAAGTGCATGACAATGTTGAGTAATGTAGTGGACGCCAAGTATTAGAAGGTAACCGAGTTAGTTCAGTGAACCCAAGTTATTTACTGTTTGGCTGACTCAGTAATATTTTGTTCACTTTTTTTTTAGCTAACCCTACAATTTTAATTATTGGAATGGTATATATATGTAATGTATTATATCATTTGCAAGCATGCATGTGATGAGGATAAGAGTATCAAGAGAGACATTTAATGTTTGAGAAATGAAAATGCGAATCAGCAGAAGAGAAGAATAAGCAGCAAGGACAACAAGGAGCAGTAAAGATTTATCAATCACATGAGGTGATATATACTTCAAGGATCTAATCTTCAAATCAAGTTTGTAAGTAGATCTACTATTTGATCCTAACAAGTGAATTAGTTTTGTAAATCTTTTAATAGGTTAGACTTAACGGTCTTTGTATAAATCTCCTAATAGAGTGAATGCTTTAGTGTTTGTTTGTAAATCCTCTAACAAGGTGGACCTAGCAATCCTTTATGCTCCTAATAGGGTAGATCACCAGAAGTGGTCAATGTCAGCCTTAACAGGCCAACTTCATACTGCAGTAATGAAGTTTTGTGGGTATCATCCCCACCCCAGGTTTACTTTCTATTTGGAAGTTTTTTGGGTCACCAAATCACTATATACATGTGTTATGAATGTTTGATCTCTCATTTATGTAGTAGGTTAGATGAATGTATGGTGAATAGTATTTATGGTTAAAGTGCTAAAATGGTTTAAAGTTTTGAAGTTACTGATTCACCCATTCCCTCTCAGTAACCTATGATATCTTGAATATTTCCAATAGTATTCATTTGGTATTGGAAATTAATTACACAATTATGAATACAATTTAACATCTTCAATTGCAATTTGACATGTAACCTTTTTTTGAATATTTTAGAGCATGTTGAACATAATGGTGAAGGAGTGGAGCATGTTCCAAGTGTTCAACATGTTGGTGTACTAGAAGATCAAAATGCTATTATACATGATGTGGAATTATTAGGTAAGAAAAATGCATGTTGTGTTGTACTAGTTAATCAGATACTTGTAACAGTTAAAAAAAGAAAAAGAGTATGCCAATTTAACCCATTTACTTGTTCTTCTAATAGAGCCCCCTTTAGTGCAACAACCTACTACTCCTCAAAATAGGACACATCATAATTTGACATTACATGTGCTACAAGAGAAGGAGAATAAGGAAGATATTGATGCTCCTATCAACCTTTTTCTTAAGAGTGCTAAGAAAAAAAAAAAGAATAAATGATTTTTTTAAAAATGTTCTTTGATAAACCTTGTTTGATAAAATTTGTTGGATAATGAAAGAACATTGTTTAAGTAATTATCTATGAATATTTCTTATTAATATTTATTTTTATTTCATGTTAATTAATATTGTTATGTGTTAATGAAGTCTTGATTAGTATTGTTTATTAATGAATGCTATATCATATTAATGAATGTTATGTGATTGTATTGATTGAATGTTATAGTTCATAAATGAATGAATGAATGAATAAATTATCTAATTAGATGATAATGAGGAATTTAGATTGATGTTAGTCAGAGGGGGGTTGAGGCCAGATAAGCTTCCACCTTCATGTAGTTTGCCTTGTTAAGTAGAGACTATTAGAGTATTCTCAAAACCAAGTGAAGCTCAAACTAACATACCAAGGATATCTTCCTAAATAACTAATAGTTTATGTCATGCCCCTGACAGTTCTACATCTATTACCTAAGACTCTGAGAATAGTTTAATTTATTGGTTGATTTGGTACTTGTTTTTAACTTTGATTTTGTAGAAACTATTTTGTTTTCGATATCATTATGTTGTTTTTTTTTTATGCACTATGAGAATTTAGATGTTTATAAGATCTGATTCTCAGATTAAATGTTGACAATTCAGATTCAAGAATCCTGCACTAAAGAAATGGTTTTCAGATAAGGCAATTTAGTTTTGTTTTAAATTTTGTTTGAATCGGTTTTAGTTTCATAACTCATGGGCTTGTTTAGACTTATGATTAATGTGGTATTAAATTATTAACAGTACCAAGAATCTTTTGTTTGCCAATTTTGTTTTAGTGTATGTGTGTGTGTGTGTGTATATATATATATATATATATATATATATATATAAAAGTTTATATTTATATATGTATATATATGTAATTGTTTGTATATTTGTGTGCTTGTGTTTATATATTTTTACAACTTATAATTGTATGTATATGTATATACATATTATAAATTTATAATCTTAAGATCAATTAGGATTAACATTGATATTAATATTTATATTAATATTAACATTAATATAAATATTAATGTTAACATTAATACCTAATACTATGTTAAACTAAGTTAGTACCTAAGCTAACCTAGTGCATTCGACTAAGACCTAACCTAAGCTTTTACTGGCATGACCGCTATCCTAACTAAATTATAGCCTTGTTATGGACTTGGCTTATGGAAAAAATGTTATGGGAATTTATGGTGGGCAGTTTCATCGATTTTTGAATTGGTACTGCATTCACCATGTGTTCAAAAATTGAGAGAATAAGTTGTTAGAGATAAGCTCGCAGTAATCAGCATTGATTTCCATGGTTAGTCTATCGTTTTGGCTTGGAGTTAGTTGGATTTTGAGTTCAGTCTGCCATTGATGAACTCCAGTTGGGGTTTCAAGGGAACCCTATTGAATGAGTTTCTCTGCGCTTATTATGGGGATTCTGGTGACCATGAGGATGATTTTTGATTCTCACTTTAGCTCTATAAATCATCACGAATTCAAATTCCTCATTCTTCTATCTTTTCATGGTTGCATTTTCTCTATTTTTTTGTGTTTGAAAGGGTTTCATTGGATCTCTATGCCAAGGATTTGAGAATTTGGAGGCTTGGGTTTCGAGTTTGAAGTTGAAAGTTCTCCAGGTAGGTTTTCCTTAAGTATCTTTGCACACTTGCACAAGCAGGGGGCTTTTCTTTAACTCTACCCTTATTCTTTTGTTTTGATTCATTTATATAATCAATATTGAAAACACAGTGGTAATGTGAAAATTTTGACACCCAACCCTGTGAGTATGCCGAATTTGGTGTGTTCATCACCAAACTTGGAATAAACTCAGAATTGGGTTTGAATATTTACATATCCCGTTCTTTGTGTTGCAATGAGCTTATAATGTATATGTGGGTAATAGTGAAACTAAATATTGTGTTGAACAGATTAAGGAAAAAGGGTTTATGTTTCTCAAAAAATGTATATGTGGGTTTCGGCCTATTAAAACAGTTGCTTTCTTTATGGTATCGATTACTTTATTAAAAAGAGCCATGTAGAATAGAGGATGATCATTGGGTTGAGGTGGGTTGAACGGTGGACATTAAATGAGTTATATTTTTATAATTTTGTTTAGTATTGGAATTATATAGCTTTTAGAAAACAAAAATGATATGCAAGATGGTTATCGATTGTTCATACCATTACTTAGTAAGATCCATGGCAGCTGTTAACTTACTATTAGTCTTAAAACAATGATTTCAAACATGAATACCTTATAGGCTGTTAAGGTTGTAGGAGATTTGGGAACTTTTAGACTCAACTATTTTATTGCCTACAGTTATTGTTCTCGATGGGAGGTCTATATTTCATTTTGGTACAAGAATATTTGAATATGATAACAGTCAACATTAGATTTGTTTGTCATCGAATTTTTGACAAACAGTTACTATTAAGAGTAGAAAAAAAGTTTAGTTATCAGTAAGTTATTTGATTCCTATAGTGAAAAAGATTATATATATAACTATTATAATTCTGAATTTAAATTAATAAGGCCTTATATATATATATATATATATATATATATATATATATATATATATATATATATATTTGTATAAAAATATATGTATCAACACATATGTATTTCCTTATGAATATATTGTTAGAATTAAATATATGTTTACAAATCATGAGGTAACTGTGATTACTTATTTCTAGAAATGGGAATTGTATGATTCTATTATTTAGTTTTTAGTAAAATTCTTTCTTTATTAATAGTTTAAATGTTAAAGAATACAATTAGTGTGTTTTTGAAAGGTTTGGTTACTTATGAAAAATAAAAATAAAAAGGCAAAGTTGTATTTGATACTTTGAAATATATTTTTCTTTTGCAAATTACAATTATGGTTTTGTTTGGTAATCTGATAAGTGATTACATTGGGAAAATTGGAAGTTTGGAGTTAAATGATCTTTTTTGGTTGCTAATTCAATTGTTATATTCAAGCAATAGAAATAATTTATTAGTTGAAATTGTATAATTAAAAATTCAAATTTTATTTTGATTTGTAAAAACTAGAATTATGTGCATTAGATTATGCAAGTGTGATCCTTTAGATTGGGTGGCTGTCATAAAGTGAGTAACTTGTGGTGATAGAATTATTTTGTCAGATGCCCTCTGACACTAGTCTAGATCCTTATGGGAAAGTTTATGATAGTTATTTAATCAAGTGGTAATATCTAAAATTCATGGGTTGGGTTTCATATAACAAGATAAGAACATTATGGATTCACCTGACATATAGAATCGTACGAATGGATGAATATAGATTCTTATGTTGACACCCATGAAACTACTGGATCATTACCTTGACATATTCTATGCAAGTTTATTTCTATATATCTGTTTGTAAGAAATCATGTACTTGCTATAAATCTGGTAGAGAAAAGAAAAATAGAACTTTCTAATAATCCTTTATTTGGATACAGGTATTTCATGCTGTTATATTATCTAGCATGAAGGTTTACTGAACAACTCATCAGCTTATTTAGTGTTACTAAGCCCTATTTGTGTTTTTCGGTTGTGTTTGTTTTGATTTCAGGTCTAATATAGGATTTTTTTATGGACTTGAAAGTAGGAACTATTGCCTAATCTTTGAAGGCTGATTGTAGTTTGATTAATGGTTACAAATAACTCAGGATCTGAATTATGATCAGTGTCAACCTAAAAGTTTTTGTATTATTGATTGTATTTAAAATAAGGGTATATTTTATATACTCAGATGTAATGTTCAAAAACAATTTAATGTTTTTGTAGTTCTTTTTAGTACCAGGTTGTCAAAGCTATTCTGTTATGGTAATATGATATGGAGTTAAAAAAAAAATTGTATGGGTTTTATCCTTGTATCTTTGTATGGTATTATTATTATTATTGTGTCTTTTCTTTTGGTTATGATTAGGGTGTTACATTTTGGTATTAGAGCCCAATTTAAACACTCGGGACTTGATGTTTTCAAATAGGGTTTCATTATGCTTCCTAGGAAGATTTTAATTATTTCTTTTATTATAGGAATTATAGTATGCCTCTTGTTACACGAGGAACACGGGGATGAGGTATCCCTAATGCTGAGGTCGATGTAGGTAGAGGCAGAGGAGAATGTAGAGGTCGCAGTCGTGGCCGAGGTAGAGGTCAGGCTCATCAAGAGATGCTTGATGACAAAATTCCTCATGTTGATGAGCAAGGGGGATTTCAAGCTAACATGCTTCAACAAATTCTTGAACAATTGGATGGGATTGAAGCTAGGAATAATATTCCTGGTGGGGGAGCAAATGCTCAAAATTTTCAAATTCCCAATGCCAATTAGGCTATAGTAGAAAATCCTATTATCAAGACTCAACTTAAAGACCTATCTAAGTTTAAAGGACCATATTTTAATGGAATAGAAGTTGGTAATGAAGCAGAAGCTTGGCTTATAAACATTGAAAGATGTTTTATTTTGCATGATTATCACACTAATGTGAAAGTTCACTGAACTACAACGCAGTTAAGGTCTTTTGCATCTATATGGTGGAAAATGGAATTAGAACACCTTGGAATTCATATTTCTCAAGTCACTTGGGAATTGTTCTTAGAGAGATTTTGGGAAAGGTTCATGTCTGAGTATTGGCAACAATCTAGGTCTAAGGAATTCTTTAACATTTCACAAGGTAATTCTTCAGTGGAAATGTATGAAAGATAGTTCTTTCAATTAAAGAAGTATTCTGGTTGGAATGAAGGTGATAGACCTTTGGTGCAACATTTTATCAGAGGATTAAATCCTAGGATTGGTGAGGAAGTGAGAACTTTCAAACCAAAAACTGTTAAAGAAGTTGTTGATCAGGCTAAACTTACTAAAATGAAAGTTGGTTATTCTATCAAAAGCACTGCTAAACCACCAGTTCCTAGCAACTATAAGAGTAAAAAATCTTTCAAGGATAATTTTAAGGCAGCACCTAGTAGCTTTGTTAGTAAATCTCAAAAGAGAAAATTTACTAAATTTGCCAAATCAAAAAAAAATTTTAAGGTCCTTGATTTACCTAAATCTTTTAAGCTTGCTGAAAGCATGAAGCAGAGTTTTGCACCGCCACAAGCAAATTCCTCACAGGATAAGAGCACCAAAAGAGGAGCAGAATGTTGGCATTGCGGCAGTTGGGTCATCTACAATGGAATTGTCCTCTTTGAGGCAATAATTAGGGTAGGTCTAAAGCATTAGGTTCTGAGGCTATTGTTGGTGATTCAGGAAGGAACCACTATATATTTGCTACTATAGACCATAATCAAGAAGAACATCAGAACATGGTGATTGAGACCAAAGGTAATTTTCAAGGTACAAAAATTTCCATTTTATTTGACTTAGGTGCCATTGATTCTTTCATTTCTTCCAATTTGGTTAATCTTTGTGATATTCCTATGAGAAAGGTTGAGTTGGTATGGCAAGTTGAGTTGGCTTCTGGGTCTAAGGTATAAGCTGGATTGTTTGTTGTAGGTTGTGAATTACAACTTAAGGCATTTACCACTTTAGTTAACCTTAGAGTTATTCCCTTAGGAACCTACAACATTGTGTTAGGAATGGATTGGTTGGATAGGCATTAGGTTGTTATTGACTATTATAAAAAGGTTATTAGATGCATTGATGATAATGGAGCAAAACATTCATAAAAGGGGTTAAGAGGCCTATCTCTATTAGATCTTTATCTGCCAAACAACTCCATAAGTGTATGCAAAAAGGCTGCAAACTATTTGCTATTTCGGTTAATGATTTTTTTGAACCCAGGGAAAATCAAACCAATTTAGACCATCCTTTGTTGAAGGAATTTTATGATGTTTTTGTAACAAAGATTCTAGGTATTCCTCCCAAGAGAGAAATAGACTTTACGATTGATCTCATCCCAGGAACTAAACCAATCTCTAAAAGTCCTTACCACATGACAGCACAAGAATTGGTGGAACTTACGGTTCAACTTGAAGAACTTCTTGAGAAGGGGCTAATTAGACCTAGTTTCTCTCCTTGGGGTGCACTTGTTATTTTCATTAAGAAGAAAGATGGATCACTTAGACTGTGTATTGATTACAGAAAATTAAATAAAGTTACTATCAAGAATAGGTATCCATTGCCTAGAATTGATGATTTATTTGATCAAGTGAAGGTTGCTAAAGTATTTTCTAAAATTGATCTTAAATCTGGTTACCATCAGCTAAGAATTCAAGAAGTTGATATCCATAAAACAACATTTCATACTAGGTATGGGCATTATGAATTCATTGTTGTACGTTTTGGTTTAACAAATGTGCCATCAATTTTTATGAGTCTTATTCAGGAATTTTTTAGAACATTCCTAGATAGATTTGTAGTTGTCTTTCTGGATGATATTTTGGTTTTTTCTAACTCCTTGGAGGAGCATGAATAGCATCTGAAACAAGTTTTTGAATGTCTCCAAAAGAATAAGTTGTATGCTAATCCTGAAAAGTGTGAATTTTTGACAACAAATATAAGTTATCGTGGATACATTATAACAAGTGATGGAATAGCTGTCGATCTAGCTAAAATTAGAGCAATTGTAGAGTGGCCTACACCTACAAATGTGTCTAAAGTAAGAAGTTTTATGGGTTTAGCCAGTTACTATAGAAGATCTATAGCTAATTTCTCAAAAATAGCTCATCCTATTACATCTCTTCAGAAAAAAGGTAAGAGGTTTGTTTGGTTGAAAAAATGTGAAGAAGCTTTTCAACATCTTAAAGAATGTTTGACTAGTGCACCTATGTTAGCTGTGCCTGATTCCGACAAGGAATTTGTGGTTTGCACAGATGCTTCTTTAGATGGGTTGGGAGTAGTTATAATGTAGGAAGGTAGGGTTATTGCTTATGAGTCTAGGAAACTCAAGGATCATGAGATTAGTTATCCTACTCATGATTTAGAGCTAGTAGCAGTAATGCATGCATTGACTAAATGGTGACATTTTCTCCTTGGAAAACATTTTGATTTACATACTGATCACAAAAGTCTTCAATATATATTTACACAACCCACTTTGGGTGCAGGACAACACAGATGGATGGAATTCTTGTGTGAGTATAATTTTGAAGTACAATATGTGCAGGGTAAAGAGAATAAGGTGGCTGATGCACTTAGCAGATGACGTCATGAACTCTCCTCTTTAACTCTCATAGTTGATTTGAAGGAAAGAATATTGCAAAATTTGATTTCTGATCCTTGGTTTTTAGATGTCAATTCAGTAGTTAGAAGTGGTAGCACTTTGGAAGGTAGGTACGAAGGATACTCTATCAATTCTAATGGATTATTAATCTTCAGAGATAGAACCTACATTCCTATAGTTGGAGAGTTACAAAATTTGGTTATGTTTGAAGCTCATAAAGTGTTCTATTTAGCACATCCTGGTGTTAAGAAAATGAATGCTGATCTTAAAAAACATTATTATTGGCCAGGTATGAAGAGAGATATTGCAGATTTTGTGGCTAGATGTCTAGAGTGTCAAAGGGTGAAAGCTAAACATTAGCATCCTGCTGGTTTACTTCAGTCGCATAGTATACCTGAATGGAAATGGGATACCATCTCCATTGATTTCATAGTGGGATTACCATTATCAGCTAGATGACATGATTCAATCATGGTTGTTGTTGACAGGTTAACCAAAGTTGCACATTTTATACCTGTAAGATCTTCTTATAATGTTGGTTCTATAGCACGAATTTTTATGGAACAGGTTTTAAGACTGCATGGTATTCCAAAGAAGATCATATCAGATAGGGACCCAGTTTTCACATCTTCACTTTGGAGGTCTATGCAATGTGAACTTAGTACTCAACTAAATTTTAGTTTTGCATATCATCCTGACACTGACGGACAAACTGAGCATGTAAATCAAATTCTTGAAGACATGCTCAAAATGTACGTGATGGATAGACAAAACAAATGGGAAGGATTCTTGTACTTAGTTGAGTTTTCTTATAATAATAGTTATTAGAACTCTATAGGTATGTCTCCTTTTCAAGCTTTATATGGAAGACCTTGTAGAACACCCTTGAGTTGGGATAATCTAGAAGACATAATTCTCCTAGGGTCTGACATGCTCCAAGATCTAGAACAACAAGTGAAATAGATTAGGGAACATCTTACTATAGCACAAGATAGATAGAAAAAGTATGCATATTTGCATAGGATTGAGCATTAGTTTATGATTAGGGAAAAAGTATTTCTGAGGGTTAGACCCCGAAAAAGTCCTATTAGGTATGGTAAAGGTACCAAATTGTCTCCACATTTTGTGGGACCATTTGAAATCCTAGAACGAGTTGGTCCAATTGCCTATAGACTTTCTTTGCCTCCCAGTCTATATCAAATCCATGATGTCTTTCATGTGTCTGTACTAAGGAAATACATACCTGATATCACTCATATTCTTAATTGGAATGCATTATAGGTAGAGGGTGGCCAATTGATGATGGAACTAGTGCAGATCATCCAATGAAGAGAGCTAAATATAAAAGGTCACAAGGTGGAGCAAGTAAAGGTATTATGGGATCATAATAATGATACCTCTACAACTTGGGAAGATGCAGAGGCAATGAAAGTTTCTCATCCTCATTTTTTTCAGGCTTCTAGGAGTAAGCCTAAGCTGGTGGGAATGGGTGTCATGCCCCTGATAGTTCTACATTTGTTACCTCAGACTCTGAGAATAGATTAATTTACTAGTTGGTTTGGTACTTGTTTTGAACTTTGATTTTGTAGAAATTATTTTGTTTCTGGCATCATTATGTTGTTTTTTCTAATGCACTATGAGAATTCAGATGTTTCTAAGATCTGATTCTTAGAATAAATGTTGAAAATTTAGATTCAAGAATCCTACAGTAAAGAAATGGTTTTCAGATAAGGCAATTTAGTTTTGTTTTAAATTTCGTTCGGATCAGTTTCAGTTTCATAACTCATGGGCTCGTTCAAACTTATGATTAATGTGGTATTAAATTTTTAATAGTACCAAGAATCTTTTATTTGCCAGTTTTGTTTTAGTATATATATATAAGTGCATTAGTATAAAATAATTAAATTATATATATATATATATTAGTTTATATTTATATATGTATATATATGTAATTGTTTATATATTTGTGTGCTTGTGCTTATATTTTTTTACAAGTTATAATTGTATGTATATGTATATACATATTATAAATTTGTAATCTTAATATCAATTAGGATTAACATTGATATTAATTTTTATATTAATGATAACATTAATAGAAATATTAATGTTAACATTAATACCTAATACTATGTTAAACTAAGTTAGTACCTAAGCTAACCTAGTGCATTCGACTAAGACCTAACCTAAGCTTTTACTGGCATGACCGCTATCCTAACTAAAATATCGCCTTGCTATGGACTTGGCTTATGGTAGCAATGTTATGGGAATTTATGGTTGGCAGATTCATCGATTTTTGAATTTGTACTGCATTCGCCATGTGTTGGAAAACTAAGAGAATAAGTTGTTAGAGATAAGCTCAAAGTAATGAACATTGCTTTCCATGGTTAGTCTATCATTTTGGCTTGGAGTTAGTTGGATTTTAAGTTCAGTCTGCCATTGTTGAACTCTAGTTGGGGTTTCATGGAAACTCTATTGAATGAGTTTCTCTGCACTTATTATGGGGATTTTGGTGACCATGAGGATGATTTTTGATTCTCACTTTAGCTCTATAAATCCTCATGAATTCATATTCCTCATTCTTTTGTCTTCTCGCGGTTGCATTTTCTCTATTTTTGTGTTTGAAAGGGTATCATTGGATCTTTGTGCCAAGGCTTTGAGAATTTGGAGGATTGGGTTGTGAGTTTGAAGTTGAAAGCTCTCCAGGCAGCTTTTCCTTAAGTATCTTTGAGCACTTGCACAAGCAGGGGGCTTTTCTTTAACTCTACCCTTATTCTTTTGTTTTGCTCATTTATATAATTAATATTGAATACACAGTGGTAATGTGAAAAATTTGACACCCAACCCTGTGAGTATGCCGAATTTGGTGTGTTCATCACTAAACTCAAAATAAACTCAGAATTGGGTGTGAATATTAAAATATCCTGTTCTTTGTGTTGCAATGAGTTTATAATGTATATGTGGGTAATAGTGAAACTAAATAGTGTGCTGAATAGATTAAGGAAAAAGGGTTTATGTTTCTCACAAAACATATATGTGGGTTTTGGCCTATTAAAATAGTCGCTTTCTTTATAGTATCAATTGCTTTATTTAAAAGTGCCATGTAGAATAGAGGATGATCACTGAGTTGAACAGTGGACATTAAATGAGTTATATTGTTATAATTTTGTTTAGTATTGGAATTATATAGCTTTTAGAAAACAAAACTGATATGCAAGATGGTTATTGATTGTTCATACCATAACTTAGTAAGATCCATGGCAGCTGTTAACTTACTATTAGTCTTAAAAAAATGATTTCAAACATGAATACCTTATAAGCTGTTAAGGTTGTAGGAGATTTGGGAACTTTTAGACTCAACTATTTTATTGCCTACAGTTATTGTTCTCGATGGGAGGTCTATATTTCATTTTGGTACAAGAATATTTGAATATGATAACAGTCAACATTTGATTTGTTTGTCATCGACTTTTTGACAAACAATTACTATTAAGAGTAGCAAAATTTTTAGTTATCAGTAAGTTATTTGATTCTTACAGTGAAAAAGATTTTATATATAACTATTATAATTTTGACTTTAAATTAATAAGGCTTTATATATATATATATATATATATATATATATATATATATATATATATATGTATATGTATATATATATGTATATGTATATGTATATATATATGTATATGTATATGTATATATATATGTATATGTATATATATATATGCATATGTATATATATATATATATGTATATGTATATATATATAATATATACATATATACATATACTTATATATATGTATATATACATATATATATACATATACATATATATATATACATATACATATATATATATGTATATATACATATATATATGTATATATATATATACATATATATATATGTATATATGTATATATGTATATATATATATACATATATATATGTATATATATATATATACATATATATATGTATATATATATATCTATATACATATATACATATGTATATGTATATATATGTATATATACATATATGTATGTATGTATGTATGTATATATATGTATGTATAAATATATATGTATCAACATATATGTATTTCCTTATGAATATATCATTAAAATTAAATATATGTTTACAAATCATGAGGTAACTGTGATTACTTATTTTCAGAAATGGGAATTGTATGATTCTATTATTCAATTTTTAGTAAAATTGTTTCTTTATTAACAATTTAAATGTTAAAGAATATAGTTAGTCTGTTTTTGAAAGGTTTGGTTACTTATGAAAAATGAAAATAAAAAGGCAAAGTTGTATTTGATACTTTGAAATATATTTTTCTTTTGGAAATTACAAATATGGTTTTGTTTGGTAATCTGATAAGTGATTACATTGGGAAAATTGGAAGTTTGGAGTTAAATGATATTTTCTGTTTGCTGATTCAATTGTTATATTGAAGCAATAGAAATAATTTATTAGTTGAAATTGTATAATTAAAACTTCAAATTATATTCTGATTTGTAAAAACTAGAATTATGTGTATTAGATAAGCTAAGTGTGATCGTTTAGATTGGGTGGTTGTCATAAAGCGAGTAACTTGTGGTGATAGAATTATTTTTCTAGATGCCCTCTGACACTAGTCTGGATCCTTATGGGAAATTTTATGATAGTTATTTAATCAAGTGGTAATATCTAAAATTCATGGGTTGGGTTTCATATAACAAGATAAGAACATTATGGATTCACCTGACATATAGAAACCTACAAATGGATGAATGTAGATTCTTATGTTGACACCCATGAAACTACTGAATCATTAACCTGACATATTCTATGTGAGTTTTTTTTTTGTATATCTATTTGTAAGAAATTATGTAGTTGCTATAAATCTGGTTGTGAAAAGAAAAATAAAACTTTCTAATAATCCTTTATTTGGATATGTGTATTTCATGCTATTATATTATCTAACATGCAGGTTTACTAAAGAACTCATCAGCTTATTTAGTGTTACTAAGCTCTATTTGTGTTTTTCGATTGTGTTTGTTTTGATTTTAGGTCCAATATAGGATTTGTTTATGGACTTGGAAGTAGGAACTACTGCCTAATCTTTGAAGGCTGATTGTAGTTTGATTAATGGTTACAAATAACTCACGATCTAAATTATGATCATTGTCAACCTAAAATTTTTTGTATTATTGATTGTATTTAAAATAAGGACCGTATATTTTATATACTCAGATGTAATGTTCAGAAATGATTTAATGTTGTTGTAGTTCTTTTCAATACCGGGTTGTCAAAGCTATTTTGTTATGGTAATATGATATGGAGTTAAAAAAAAAAAATTATGGGTTTTATCCTTGTATCTTTGTATGGTATTATTATTATTGCTGTGTCTTTTCTTTTGGTTATGATTAGGTTGTTACAGTTTCTTTTCTTTGATATAGAGTTTTGTATCAATTCCTTCATCAGTCACTACCCTTTTAGGCTCCTTAATTTCCTACTCTATTCTTTCTTTTGCTTCAAATTGCAACACATATACAATGAGAAAGGAGGCTAAAATTCATTTAAACTTTAAAATGCTAGTTGCATATTATCAAGTTGGGTTTTATAAATTAAAAATAAAGACTAAGAGATACATTAAATCAACATTTCATTGAAAATTAATATTTATGTTAGAAAAAATCATGTAGTTTCCATGAAAAGATATGACCTTGAGATGTGTCTTGATTCTAGAGGATTTTTCTTCAAGAATATAAGTGGGAGCCAACAATAACATAAAAAGCTAAAGGTCCATTTATGGTTCTTGAGTTTTCATGGTAAGGGAATTAATGATAAACTGACTAGTCTACTTCAAATCAAAGAACTGTAAGGAACACCAATACTATGAATTTCACTATGTATTTTCATTTATGTCTTCTAAAATTAGCAACTTGCATTCATAGAGGTAAAATTTGTTTGCCGTTGCAATGTCCCGACTTAACAATAGTATTACTCTATAGATTCATGACACTGGAAGATTTTAGGATGTTACAATATTTTATAGTAGCTACAAGATAAATAGAGCACACATCTTACAAGTAGGTGTAAGTAAGGTATGCAATTTGTTTCAACCTTTCTCATGATAATGGTATGCTATACTATGATTTGTTGTAATTGTAATAAATGAAGTATGTCCTTCCATTTCTTCCAATCTAAAATAGGCATAGCATGTTTCCAGTTGTCTTCAAAGAATAGGTTTTCTCAAGGTACATGTTTAAGTTTTTTTGTTCAGTAATTGTTTACTATTTGTGATATCTCATAGAATGACAACCATACCTGTGATTAGGTTTTTTTCTTATGAATCTCTTGTCTACTCACCAATAATGCCATGTCTCACTTTCTAACATTCAATCAAGTCTATGTGAACATGCAGTGAAGAAAGTGCAAGGGCGTTTCTTGAGGAATTTAATCATGATGCTTCAGACATGGATTTTCAAGATACTATAACAATTGGTCCATTGAGAGAAAATATTTACTTGTGAAATAGAATTACTATTAAATAATCATATCTATAATACTTCTAAAATAATATGTTTTAATAAGATGGGAAACATAATATGATGTTGTTTGATCTGCATGAATGTGCAAATAAATATCTCACGCGACTGAGTGGTTTCGTAATATAGAATCCTACATTAGCATCCACATACCTATTTGAATTCTCAATTGAAATATGTTGTAAGGCATAAATCTATTATTGCATTAAAAGGAAAAGAGTTAACTTTTGATGTCATAGTTGAGAGTGACACAAATTTTACACATTAGCACTCTTACACATGCATGTGTATGATAAATGCTAAGACATAAATCACTCTATGCTAATTTGAATTTATAATCTTATCATAGATTAGAGTATAATTTGGCCTCCCTTAGTTTTTTTATAATAGATAATCCTTGGATGGGAGCAAGGCATCTTAGGTGGTGATGGATTTCCACCTAGGCTAGTTGGTAGGTACTTAGTTTCATTTCATTTTGTTTTCATCTTTGTATGGACAATGTTGCATTTAAAGATAATACATTTTTAAGAGTAAAGAAATTCCATCAATCTTTTATCATTGTACCAATGTGTAGGAGGAAAAATAAAACTTAGAGTTCCTCCAAATCTTACTTATGTTCAATATTCAGTTGGATGCTATGCAGGTAAAGATATCAAGAGAATTCTTATAGCTTATTATCAAACTAATTAACTTGGGGATATGATATTTTTTTCATGTTCCATTTCGCAGAATGCCTAGTAGTTTAGAAAAGTTATTTCTATTTAAATTTTAGTATATGAATAATTGATACTAGTAGCTAGAATCTTGCAAAGTGAGTATGCATTATAAATTACAATGCCATATCATATGGTATGGACCAGTAGCACTTTTCAACAAAGGATCCTTCTTTATATAAGTCTAAGTTGAATGCATTTTAGTATCCATTTCAAATTTCTACTTAACAAATATATTCTTATGTTTGGATTTTATTTTTAAGGGATTGAACATGGGCCACAAATTTAGAAGTATTACATGTATATAAACATTCGGGACAAGTTTACTAATAGGTTTAAGAACTGCTACTGGTTCCAACTTCAACAACTATGTAAACTCTAATTTTTAGGCTTATCCTATAGAAACTTTATCTGAAGTAATATTGTCAAACACTTGTCATGTTTAATAAAGAACACTAACTCATCACACTATCATAGGAAATATATTGGCAACATATAGAAAGTTTGAAATTGATAACAAAGAGATAATGATAAATGCTTGCTGAACAACCGTATAAACTCAAAGTTCTATTTTTTGATGTGAAACACCATGACTAAGAATGATAGTGAGCATATAAACTAAATGTAAAACACCATGAAAATGCATAGTGAAATTCATAGTATTGGTGTTCCTTCCAATTCTTTGATTTGAAGTAGGCTGCTCAGTTTATCATTAATTACATTACCATGAAAACTCAAGAACTAGAAATGAACATGTAGCTTTTTATGTTATTGTTGGCTCCCATTTATATTCTTGAAAAAAACTCCTCTAGAATTAAGACATGGCTTAGGGTCATATTTTTTCACAAAAGCTACATGATTTTTTATAACATGAAAATTAATTTTCAATGAAATTCTAATTTGATGTATCTCTTGGTCTATATTATTAATCTATAAAACCCAATTTGAATAATATGCAACCAAAATTTTAAAGTTTGAATGAATTTTAGCCCCCTTTCTCATTGTATATGTGTTGATTCTTGTATCAATCAGTACCCTTTTAGGATCCTCAATTTCCTACTCTATTCTTTCTTTAGACACAATAGAGTTCTTAAGTAAGAACTTGTATTTTCTATTTTGTGTTGGAAAAGCATGGATAAAAGATTCCTTATAGGCTAGATGGTGTAAAGGAAGCTTCAAACATCATAATTGTACTAATCCATTTTTAATTTGATTTTTTGAAATTCATGTTGATGATCTTTTTGGTAAATAATCTTGATGATGTGTAGGTTGAACAGTAAATAAATAAAATTTCCATGGAAGAAGTTGGGTATAAAAATTGCATTAGTGTACCCAATGGTTCTTCATCCAAGGTTTCATTAAAAGATTAACCACCTTGAGGATAGGTTTGTCTTACCATGTAATCCCTTGATTATTGAATATTGATAACATATATTTATATTCACCTACTAATAGGTCACCATAGGAAGTTTTTTCATAATTAGTTTTGGCTAAGATTGTTAAGATAATGACTTTTTCTTGAATAAATTTAATTACAACTAGGTGTTATATACAATTTATTTGGTATTAAATTTCAAGTTTCTAACTAATTTTTTTTTATAGTTATTTATATTCATCCCTTGACATGGGCTTTAATGTTGTCCTACCATATCATAGTCATTATCTTATTAGGAACATTTGGAAGAAATTTTCAAGGAAAAAAATAAGGATACAAAAATTGGGATATGTAGGACCATGAATGGCTTGCAACCTATAAAAGACATGATTGTATTTCTTTTGATTAAGATTTGAATAGCTTTTCACACTATTTTCTTGTTCATTGGAAAAAGTTCTTCCTTTTGAAGCTGCCCTTAGACTAATTTCATGTAACCATATCCTTTTGATCTTCTACTACCATTTTTATTCATCACCTCAAAAATTTGTTAGCAACCATAGGATTATCTCTTTATTCTTCACTTATCCACTATGACTGTTGCACACATAGATACTAATTAAGTTTGTCATGCTTTAGGTGCTTTATGGCTTCTTTTTCTTAGGTTTAGTAGTAATATATTAAGATGGAAATGCTCATGATATTAAATTTTTTAGTCAGTAGGTCATTTGACTATTTGTGCTCCCTTCCTCTTTCTTAAGATGTGCTAAGAAGCTCCATTGATACTTAACTTGCTTTTGGCAGTCTTCTTGTTCATTGGAATAGGTAATAATTTTTTGAGTTCCCTTGCTCCTTAAAATCTACTAAAAAACTCTATTGATATAGATAATCAAGATAAAAATTAAAATACCAACCCTATCTGCATAACTATTTCCCAATCTCATTACTGATATGAAGGTGAATCCAAATGATTCCAAGACATTCACTTTGAAGATGAAAGCAATGCTATGTGTTAAATTATTCTATGTTATTTTTGGAGGTTTTTATATACACTTTATTTGCCAAGTTTTTGCTCTCTGATACATTCTAATATTAAAATTAATGACCACTGGCATATATTCTACCTTCCCTCTATTTTAAAATTATGCTTGAGAAATTGATCATTAATTTTGTTTAATTTGTTGGACCTTAATGCTAAACATGGATTGCCATTTTTTTGCTTTGCATATGTGATTGCAAACTTGGAAAATCTAATGAATTGTCCTCTTTGAATCTATGTTCTCCCCTTTTTCTATTTGTAGCCTCCATATTTTTGAAGGACCCATCTTCAACATATATTGTTGTTATTTCTTTGTTACAAAAGCATTAAAGCTTTGTATTATCTTATCTATGTACCATATTTGCTACTATGAAATGCTAATCTTTTAAAAATGCTTCCACATCCTTGGAATCCATAGGCTTAACATGTTTTCTCACTTTATTATTTACCAAGTAACTTTTCGGAGCTTTATTGGACTTTTGAGAATTTTACTAGACATGAATTTTAACTCAAAAATTTATCAATTTTATTGTTTTTTCTATAGCCTATAAGTTCAACTTGCAAATTTAAAATAAAAATGTGGATTTCTCCTACAACATATCATTATAGCTTCATTCTAATGGAGGGTTATTGATGAGCCCCACTATCCCAAAGTACCTCCATTACTCACATTCCATCTTTGGAATCCTCTTTCATATGATTATTGCATTGGATTATTGCTATATTTTTCACATCACAAAGACTACAAGGTATCTCTACATTGAGTTTAGAATACTATCTATAAACACATCAAGAAACTCAAAGAGTAAAATATTGGGTTTGAATTCCTTTTTGTAATACCAAAATATCACAAAAAACTCTATATAATGTTATAATGTTTAGTTTCTGGAATAGATTGTGTAGAGATTTTTCATCAACGTTTCGAATCACACTACATGATCCATCATCAGGAAGAGAGAGCAAGAGGTGTCAAATTATGTAAGAAGCAGATTTGGCACAGGGTCACAATTTAAGGAGACCAAGACGAGAGGGATTGCACATGCCCCAACACAAGTCAAAAGAAGTAAAATAAAAATAAAGACAAAAAACAAGCACGGGGGAGAGACAAAACCACCCAAGACACAAAGAGAAAGCACCAAGAGAGACCATTTTAAATGATTTGATGTGTGCACGTTTAGAGGGTGTTTTTAGAGTCTACCCATTAATAATAAAAAGTAATAACAATTTATGCGGGAGTGAAAATAAATAAATAAATACAAAAATTAAAAAAGACTAAAAAAATAATAATAAAAAGAAAAAATAAAAGAAAATATTTTAAAACATAAGAACAAACACATCTCAATCTATATGTTTATGTAAGTATGCAAGTGGATAATATAAACTAGCATCCAACTATCAATGAATTCCCATCCTAAATCAGAAATTGAATGAATATGAATATATATATATATATATATATATATATATATATATATATATATACACACACTTATGAATAAGCGAGCAATATATATAACGATTAAAAACGAGGAAAACAAAAACAAACATGTGCCACAATGTAACATATATATATATATATATATATATATTTATGTATATATATTTATGTATATATACATATGTATATATCTATATATATATATGTATATATGTATGTTTCTATATATATATATATATATGTATGTATGTATGTATCTATATATATATATATATATATATATATATATATATATATATATATATATATATATATATAGATATATATATATATATATATATATATATAATGTGCACACATCACGACTAGAAGAAAACAAACGCAAAAAATAAATGAAAAAATAATAAACAACCCCCATACACAACCCATGCAAGGAACTAAATACAAATGATACCAAAAAGAAAGAGAATGCAAAACAAATATATAAATGAAATAAACTAATGTAAAAGTAACAAGGGAATCAACCCCACACGAAGAGACGAAAACAAAAATGACAGGAGATAATGCAGAGGAGAGAGGAAGAATCACCAAAGACACAAAAGAAGAAGTGGCCAACCTGGGGGAAGGGTGCAAGGCACCAGAGGAGAGGAGAGGGGGAGAGAGGAGAAGAACCGAGGAGAGAGGAGCAGCCCAGCAAGACAGACGGAGAGAGAAAGAGCTGAACCAACACAACGAGGGTGTTACTCCGCAGAAGTCACCAAAGGATGCCACACGGGGTTGAGAAGCCATCCATCATCACGATTGAGGTTGATGGGGTGGTTAATAATTTCAACTGCTTCTTTAAGCTTCCTCTTAAAATAGTTGTCCTCGTGGGAAATGATTTGTGTGTCCTCCAAACATATGTGATGCTTGGTCAAGAAGGAATGTTGAGCAAGCGCCGATTTGTAAACCCTATCATGTCTAATGTTTGCCACATGATCCTTGATATGGGTGTGGAAGGAGCAGCCTATTTCGCCAATATAGGGTGTACCACAAGAGAAGAACACTTTGTAAACCCCTGAGTTGGCATACGAATCTATGGGGTCTTTGATTGGTGGGACATGATTCTTGAGCTTGAAGAGGGGCTTGAAAGCAACATGCAAACCATTTTTGGACAGGATCTTGGAAATTTTATGGGAAATGCCTTCCACGAAAGGGAGGGAGGCAAACAGAGTACGAGGGGGGGGGGGGGGGGGGAAGAGAAGGGGGCGAGGAGGCAATGTGGAGGGACCTAGCTTGGTTTAGGGCCCTAGAAATTTGCTTGGTAGAATAACCATTCAGCTGAAAGACTTGGCGGAGGTGGTTGAGCTCAAGGTTTAGATGATCAACATCACAAATCCTATAGGCTCTTAGAGCCAGGGTCTTGAGAGTGCTAGTTTTATGGCTAGGATGGTGGTGGGAGGATGGATGAATGTACAGGTCAGTATGGGTGGCCTTTCTAAACACACGATGGCCGAGGGAGCCATCCGATTTCTTGATGAGCAAAACATCAAGGAAAGGCAATTGGTTGCTAGACTCTAGCTCTTTGGTGAAAGAAATATAGGGAGTCAAATTGTTTATGTGCTGGTGGAACTCTTCTAGCTTGTCCAGCCCATGAGGCCAACAAACATTAGTATCATCTACATATCTTTTCCACCGTATAGGTTGAAGAGGAAAGGAACGAAGGGCCACCTCTTCAAAATGCTCCATATACAGGTTGGCGATGACAGGGGAGATAGGGGAGCCCATGGCCACACCATCAACTTGCTCGTAGATGACCCCTTGAAAGGAGAAAAAGGCTGACCTGAGGCAAAGCTCGACCAGACTGGAAATCTCCGCATTGGTCTTGCGCTTCACGATTTCAATGGAATCGGGGATAGGGACCTTCATGAAGAGAGAGACCACGTCAAAGTTTACCAGGACATCATTGGCATCAAGTCGAGTATCCTTGACAAATTGCACAAAGTGAGAGGAGTCTTTAACAAAGGAATCAGAATTGCCTATCAGAGGAGAGATTAACTTGGCCAAATGAGCAGCCAAGGGATACGTGGGGGAACCTATAGTGTCAACTATAGGTCTAAGCAGGATGCCCCCCTTGTGGATTTTTGGGACCCCATAGATACAAGGAGTAACTTCCTTGGAGGGAACCAACTTTTTCTTGATGTCATCATCAAAAGAAGAGGCCAAGACACACCCTTTGACTTTTTTTAAGATTTTACCACAAGGGTTACGAGATAAGGTTTTATAGCTAGTTGAGTTGGAGAGGAGGTCTAGCATCTTGGAGACGTAGTCTTGTTTTTTCATAATGACCATAGCATTTCCCTTGTCAGCTTTGATGATTGCTTGGTCGTTATGGCACAACAAGCTTTTGAAAGCAAGAAGCTCAAACTTGGGGATGTTGCCCCTCGGTGGTTTGGCATGCCTGAGGGCAACTGCACAATCCTATCTGATAATGTCAGCAACATTATTGGGGAGAGAGCAGATGGCATTCTCAATCTCAATGAGGAAATCAACCCGAGGTATGCTACGAGGTGCCATCGCAAAATTGAGGCCCTGCTTCAAAAAGTTGAAAGAGTGGGGGTCGAGAGTGGCGTCAGATAAATTGACGACTAATTTTCTCTCCTAGTTAGACACCAAATAAGAAGAAATTTGAGAG
>CM053785.1:919606553-919686553 GCA_028749045.1 Cupressus sempervirens
GGGACCTAGCTTGGTTTAGGGCCCTAGAAATTTGCCTGGTAGAATAACCATTCAGCCGAAAGACTTGGCGGAGGTGGTTGAGCTCAAGGTTTAGATGATCAACATCACAAATCCTATAGGCTCTTAGAGCCAGGGTCTTGAGAGTGCTAGTTTTATGGCTAGGATGGTGGTGGGAGGACGGATGAATGTACAGGTTGGTATGGGTGGCCTTTCTAAACACACGATGGCCGAGGGAGCCATCCGATTTCTTGATGAGCAAAACATCAAGGAAAGGGAATTGGTTGCTAGACTCTAGCTCTTTGGTGAAAGAAATACAGGGAGTCAAATTGTTGATGTGCTGGTGGAACTCTTCTAGCTTGTCCAGCCCATGAGGCCAACAAACGTTAGTATCATCTACATATATTTTCCACCATTTAGGTTGAAGAGGAAAGGAATGAAGGGCCACCTCTTCAAAATGCTCCATATACAGGTTGGCGATGACAGGGGAGAGAGGGGAGCCCATGGCCACACCATAAACTTACTTGTAGATGACCCCTTGAAAGGAGAAAAAGGTTGACCTAAGGCAAAGCTCGACCAGACTGGAAATCTCCGCATTGGTCTTGCACTTTACGATTTCAATGCAATCGGGGATAGGGACCTTCGTGAAGAGAGAGACCACGTCAAAGTTTACCAGGACATCATTGGCATCAAGTTGAGTATCCTTGAAAAATTGCACAAAGTGAGAGGAGTCTTTAACACAGAGGAGAGATTAACTTGGCCAAATGAGTAGCCAAGGGATACGTGGGGGAACCTATAGTGTCAACTATAGTTCTAAGCGAGATGCCCGCCTTGTGGATTTTTGGGACCCCATAGATACGAGGAGTAACTTCCTTGGAGGGAACCAACTTTTTCTTGATGTCATCATCAAAAGAAGAGGCCAAGACACACCCTTTGACTTTTTTTAAGATTTTACCACAAGGGTTACAAGATAAGGTTTTATAGCTAGTTGAGTCGGAGAGGAGGTCTAGCATCTTGGAGACGTAGTCTTGTTTGTTCATAATGACCGTAGCATTTCCCTTGTCAACTTTGATGATTGCTAGGTCGTTATGGCACAACAAACTTTTGAAAGAAAGAAGCTCAAACTTGGGGATGTCGCCCCTCGGTGGTTTGGCATGCCTGAGGGCAACTGCACAATCTTGTCTGATAATGTCAGCAACATTATTGGGGAGAGAGCGGATGGCATTCTCAATCTCAATGAGGAAATCAACCCGAGGTATGCTACGAGGTGCCATCACAAAATTGAGGCCCCGCTTCAAAAAGTTGAAAGAGTGGGGGTCGAGAGTGGCCGCTCCTTCCACACCCGTATCAAGGAGCATGTGGCAGACATTAGACACGATAGGGTTTACAAATCGATGCTTGCTGAACATTCCTTCTTGACCAAGCATCACATATGTTTGGAGGACACGCAAATCATTTCCCACGAGGACAACTATTTTAAGAGGAAGCTTATAGAAGTAGTTGAAATTATTAACCACCCCATCAACCTCAATCGTGATGATGGATGGCTTCTCAACCCCTCATGGCTTCCTTTGGTGACTTCTGCAGAGTAACACCCTCGTTGTGTTGGTTCAGCTCTTTCTCTCTCCATCCATCTACCTGGGCTACTCCTCTCTCCTTAGTTCTTGTCCTCTCTCCCCCTCTCCTCTCCTCTGGTGCCTTGCACCCTTCCCCCAGGTTGGCCACTTCTTCTTTTGTGTCTTTGGTGATTCTTCCTCTCTTCTCCGCATTATCTCCTGTCATTTTAGTTTTCGTCTCTTCGTGTGGGGTTGATTCCCTTGTTACTTTTACGTTAGTTTATTTCATTTATATATATTTTTTGCATTCTCTTGCTTTTTGGTATCATTTGTATCTAGTTCCTTGCGTGGGTTGTGTATGGGGGTTGTTTACTATTTTTTCATTTATTTTTTGTGTTTGTTTTCTTCTAGTTGTGATGTGTGCACATTATATATATATATATATATCAATATATATATATATAGATATATTCATATATATATATTTATATATAGATACATACATACATATATATATATATATATCTATATATGTATATATATAGATGTATATGTATATATATATGTATATATGTATGTATATATGTATGTATATATATATAGATACATACATATATACATACATATATACATATATATATATATATATGTATATATATATAGCTATATACATATGTATATATACATAAATATATATACATATACATATATATACATATACATATATATATATATACATATACATATATATATATATATACATACATATATATATATACATATATATATATATATATGTATATGTATATGTATATATATGTATATGTTTATATATATATATATATGTTACATTGTGGCACATGTTTGTTTTTGTTTTGCTCATTTTTAATCGTTATATATATTGCTCGCTTATTCGTAAGTATATATATATATATATTCATTCAATTTCTGATTTAGGATGGGAATTCATTGATATTTGGATGCTAGTTTATATTATCCACTTGCATACTTACATAAACATATAGATTGAGATGTGTTTGTTCTTATGTTTTAAAATTTTTTCTTTTATTTTATCTTTTTATTATTTTTTTTAGTATTTTTTAATTTTTGTATTTATTTATTTATTTTCACTCCCGCATAAATTGTTATTACTTTTTATTATTAATGGGTAGACTTTAAAAACACCCTCTAAACGTGCACACATCAAATCATTTAAAATGGTCTCTCTTGGTGCTTTCTCTTTGTGTCTTGGGTGGTTTTGTCTCTCCCCCGTGCTTGTTTTTTGTCTTTATTTTTATTTTGCTTCTTTTGACTTGCGTTGGGGCGTGTGCAGTCCCTCTCTTCCTGGTCTCCTTAAATTGTGACCCTAGGCCAAATCTGCTTCTTACATAATTTGACACCTCTTGCTCTCTCTTCCTGATGATGGATCACGTAGTGTGATTCGAAACGTTGATGAAAAATCTCTACACAATCTATTCCAAAAACTCAGCATTATAAATCATGGATTGTGGAAATTTGATTGCATTAATCTATATAACGTTGTCACATAACTACTTGTTCCAACACAGATTAAAAGCAACTTACCTCCTTTTTTTATTGCAATTTTCTTTACATCTAAAATCAAAGTTTTAGAGTGCTCCCAAAATTGGTAGATTTTTGTTGTATTGCCTAAGGATCCATTTTTACAATAAGCTTTGTCATACATATAAGTGAGGGGCTATGAGAAAAAGGTGAAAAAGGTCTAACAAAGTTTTGATTTATCAAACTTTACAATCCTAAACTATTTTGGCTTGTAATGTGATTGCATTTAATTGATCTTACAACTTTACATATAACATGTCAAAACTAAATTACATAATGCATGACTAACACAAAACTTAGTTTCCAAAGACATGATTTCAATAACATTATCCAATGTCTAGAAGGTTTCATGTTACTTCATGATGGCCCATGCTTAGAGACTTGAAGTGTGAATACATAAAGAAGAGGAATTGGAAAGGAGTTGAAATGAGGGATATAATGGTTTTGAAAGTTGGATAAAAACTTGGTAAAAACCATGAGATGGTGAAAACCTTGAAAAAGAAAACAAAATGGATTAAAAGCGGTTAAAGGTGGACCAAGTTGTCATTCAGGTCTATAGACCTGAATTGAAAGTGCAAAGCCTTGGCATGTAATCAGGTCCCAAAGACCCAATTACAAGTGGATATGCAATGCTAGTATGTAATTAGGTCTCACTAACTCAATTACAAGAATGCATTGTAGATAATAAGTAGTCAAGTTTGAACAAGATTTTCCTACAAGTGTCTAGAAAGAAGATATGCAATCATACCCTAAATACTTGATTGTAAGTGTAGCAGAGATACAATATTTAATTGGTTCCTAAAGCTACATTACAAGCTGTAAACAATTCATATTGATATGTAGTCAAGTTTCAAATACTTAAGGTGATTATGTTAAGAGGCTAATATGTAATTAGGTCTTCAAGACTAGATTGTAGGGATGCGAGACTTAACCTGATGATATAAGAAGATGCTTAAAGAGCTTTTAGTCAAGTCCTAGAGACTTGATTACAATGTGTTCCTATCAACATAGAATGATGACTTATTGGTTGCGTCTTAAGGCCTGCCAAACACTTAGGCATGAGAAAACTTACAATCAAGTTTGTGAGATCCAATTGCATTTTGTCAATGCATGTTTATGAATTGTAATTGATGTCAAGGATGTTGACTACATATGATAACTAAGACAAACTATTTGCATGTTGAGATTCAAAACTTGACCTATACTCTAGTAACTATGAGGATAATGCAAGGGCATTTAAAGACTTAAAAAAAAGGCCTAAGAGGCATGAGCCATAATACAAATAAATTTTTGTGTGGATTTATACTTAATTCTCACCAAGAAAAAATCAAGAACAACATATTGAAAGGTTATGTTAAATAAATATAATGTTGATGATGACCTTCAATCTACCTTTGAACCCTTTTAAAGAAAGTCACATCTCAATATACTTCATTATTTAAGATGAAACAGTATGTGCATTGTTTAGTTAAATTGATTCATATGTTATTTACTCTTTTCTATGCCCACCTATATAATTCAAACTTCTACTACATGCAAAATCCTTTCTATTCTCCCATTATGTATGGTATCATAAAAGGTGTTAAAAGATTGAAAGAACATGAATTATTCTACATAACTACTTTATATATATGTTCAAGTAGACTCATTTAATCATAGTTGAAAATATCACACAAAAATCACAAAAAATATGATGTGTCTTTAGTCAGCCCTAGTAACGATTCAATCACTAAAATACTCAGCACTGATTATTTGCATAAATCACACTAATTTTTTTATTAAAAAAAATGCAAAAATGCACATTTATAAACTATAAAACTAGTCAAAAAATAATCCAATGCAATATAAGGCTTTTCGATAGCATTGGATTATTGTTGTATTTATTTTTCCAAAAAAAATTGATTGGTCAAAATTTTGACCAATCTTGGTCAACATTTCCACCAAGTATTCGTCAAAATTTTTACCAATTCTTTGGTCATGAGTATGGAATCATAGTTGGTGATAGACCAAAATTGGTTGAACTTTTGAGCATAAGTTGGTGTTTATTTCAAATAATATTTATTGAAATTTTGACCAGTCTTTTGGTCATGAGTATGGCTTCCTAGTCGTTGAAAGACCAGAATTGGTCTCTAACTTTTGACCACAGCTTGGTGTCCGTTTCAAATAATATTTGTCAAAGTTTCAACTAATTCTTTAGTCATGATTATGCCTTGCTAGTTGTTGATAGACTAGAATTGGTCAAACTTTTGACCACACTTTGGTGGCCATTTCGACTCAGTTTGGTCAAAATTTTGAACAATGGCCACCAATAATGCTCATACCAAATGTAGCCTACTTTGACCAAGTATTTGGTCAAAATTATGACCAATTAGAGGGTTTGTCAAAATTTCAACCCTAAAAATTGCAACACACCACTTGGTCACTAATTTGACCAAGTTGGGTCAAAATTTTAACCAATTTTCATCGAAAAATGGGTCAAAATTTACTAGTGTGGGTACCTATTTTTTACTTTTAAAAAATGGGTACTCGTTTTTAAAAAAATCAATTTTTTAATTTTGGGGGGGATTTTAAATGTTGCTTTTAATTTTTCAAATTTTGAACAAATTAAAAATTGAATTGTTTAGAAATGGGTACCCATTTCTAAAAATATCAAAAAAAAAATTTTTGGGGGGTTGTAAATCATACTTTTAATTTTTCAAAATGAGCACCCATTTTATGAATTTCAAATAATGGGTGCCCATTTTTTACAGCATGGGGTAGGACTTTTTTTCTTGCTCTATATTTTGGTTCGAGATAGGTCTGATGAGACCAAGCCTATGCCTTGACCTCTCAAAATCTTGCCAAGGCATTGAACTGACAAATTCATGCCTTGCAATAATTTTTAGAGGGTCTTCCCGATCAATTTTTTTTACAAAACAAAAACTCATTATAGCTCTCACTGTCTTGATTTCATAAATATAAATTTAATAGTACTATGATTTTATTTAATATTTTTTATTATTTTTTAATCAAAGGTGGTAGATAAATATAAAATGGCAATGTTCACTAAAACTTTAATAACTTTTTAATTTTATGGTTTATCTTAAATTAATTCATATGTAATCAATCTAAATACAAATTTTTTGAAGATTAAAAAATAAATGAAATTTTGATCAAATTATGGTGCCTGTACGTGATAGGTTTTAAAATTTACCCTTATAGCCAATTAAAGATTAATAAAAATAAAATTATTCAATGAAAAGTCAAGGAAAAATATTATCATCAATCTTTGGTGTGTTAGGTAACTTCATTTAAAAGAATTTACAAAAATTAATTTATTTGTGTAAAATTATCATGTTCATGTGCAAGTGTGGTATGGTACCAAATCAAGCATTTTGGAAAAGTAGTTTTTAAAGATCCATACTAGAAAAAAAAATATCATATGGGTACACAAATAAATTACATATTCAAAAAGTAGATTTTGAACACTATAATTTTTATTGTGGAGTTTTTTTATATTCAATCTCTAAATGCATCAAATTTTGACATTAGTTGACAAGAAATTTCAAAAATAGGAAAAACACTTCCACTTTTTTCCCAAAAGTGAGACCCAACTTCTTACACTTACCATAAGGATAAAACACTGTCCATCTAGTATAGACAAGTTGAGGACCTAAGAATTTCAAAATCTTCAAGAACTTTGAAAACGGTACTTGGAATGACTTTTTGTTTTGGCATGTGTTAAGGAGTTTTTCAAAATATCTTGATTTTGTTGCATTTGGAGGGCTAATCCTTGTATCATTTTTCCAAGCACTTGAATGCAATTTCACTTGTGGATTGCAACTTGATTAGGGTTTTGACATTGTTTTAGGTTTGGAACCTTGGAAAGAGACCTAAGGCATACCTAGGTGTCCATTTCCTTATATGGGAAGATCCAATGAGCATTTTGGCTATGTGTGTGTGGATGGAAGTTGATGAGTAAGCTTGCACTACCTAGTTGATGTGCACTAGTTGAATGATTAAGATCTATTAAGTAGAATCCTTAGAGGAATAGGGTGTATAGAAAACCTAGTTAGTTAGGTCAATCACCTAAGAAGACGTTAAAGAGTTTGAGGTTTGAGAGAAAGATTGGTTGTCACATCAGAGTGGTATCAAAGCCAAGTTAAAGATTTGGGAAAAGTGGTGGATGTCTGTAGCTATTGGGGAATCAGTAGGTGATCTTAGCATGGTGAGTAATGTTGAACTAGTCAAGGATGTTGATGAGTAGAGGGAGAAGAATATGCTCCTTGAAGTAGCCTTGGAAGAGATGAAAATAAAATTAGAGGAATTTATTGATGCAGCAAAGAGGAAGGAAGAAGACAATGAAATGGGTAAGGAGGTAGCAAAAGAGGATGTGGTACTTGAACTTGAACTTTTCTTGAATTAAGAGCACTTATTGAAGGCTATCAAAACCTTAGGAGGAAAAGCTTTGGAAGGTGTAGCACTTTTTAGTGGAAAGATGGACTTCGATGTGGTCATGGATTAGATAGATGGCATGGAGAACTATTTTGAGTGTGAGGGGGTATCATAGGCACAAAGATTAAAGTGACTAAGGAAAAGCTTAGAGGATCATCTATAACATGGTGTAAATATGTATAAGATAAGAGAGTTAGTATGGGTAAGACACCTATAGCTAATTGGAATGCTATGGTCACTAAAGTGAAGCGTAACTTCCTACTTGAAGACTTTGAGATCCAACTTCACAAAAGAAGACAAGGACAAAATAAAAAGGACCTAGATATAACATCTTATCTTGAGGAATTCTAGAGGTTATGTCTAAGATCCAAAAAGAAAGATGAAGAGCCAATCAAGGTGGCTAGATATTTGAGTGGCTTGAAGTGGAATATACAAGAGGAGCTTAGTTTGTGGGCACCTGCCACTATCCAAAGGTACCATCAGCTAGCTCTAAAGGTGGAGGAAAAGAACAAAAGGAAGGAGATTCCAACTTCAAGGATAGAGGAAAGTGTAGAAATCAGAGGGGACAAAGAGGAGGCTACCAAGGTAGAGGTAGTGAGCAGAAGAATGAAGGTGAAAGAAAGCTCACAAAGAAAACTAGTTACAACTCCTCAAGAGGTAGTTCTAATAGAAGGAGAGGAAACTAAGGAGGATCAAATAGGGGAAGAGGATCAAGTAGGTATAACTTATACTACAAAAAGGAATTTGATGTAGACCACATTGAGTCAGAAAAAGGTTAGAATTTCATGTTTAGGAGAGTTCTGATCAAACAACCAACTCCTAATGAACCTAGATATAGAAAGGCCTTGTTTAGGATAAAATGCAAAATCCTAGGGAAAGTGTGTAAGGTGGTGGTGGATCTAGGGTCTATTGATAATATAGTGCCTACCCCAATTTACATTTTGCTATCATTTTTGAACTCTTTTAGGCCAGTTTTATGTTTGATGATTAGTAGTATTGTTTTAAGATTATTAGACATTGTTTCAAATTTAGTTGATTTTTATGATGAGATTACTTAGTACTCTATACTTCATGTATGCATGATGATTATTATAGTGTTTTCAACTATTGACGATGATTAGTTAGATGGTTTATTATCATATGTGTTTTCTTATGGATACTTACCCCATACTACACATGTATGTTGTGTGTGTTTGTTTTCTTTATGTATGGTGTTTCTGATGTGGTTAAGGAAGGGAGTCATTGTCACCTACTAGTCAGGATCTACACAATGCACCACTTCCTGCCACTGTCTATTTAGCTTAGAATATTGTGTTTGTACATGCATGGATTTTATTCAGGTTGCAGGTACTAGGTATTGACTTCCCTGAATGGCTAGGATGAGCGTACTCTATCACATTACCTCAATGGTAAGAGAGGGGAGATAAATTCTTAAGTCCAAATTCCAAACCTTTAAGCCATTTTTCCTGGATAATGATCTAAGTTGAGTACCCTCCAAATGTGTCGAATGATGTTAATTCATGATTATAACCCTTTAGCTTAATTAATTAATTAGTTTTCATATTTTATTTTATGAGTTTTTGGTGAATTTTTGGTTAATTAAGTCTAATTAAGAGATTAAATTAATGATTTAATTTAATGGAAAATTATTATGATATTTTAATATTTAGTTATATTTAAGTAATTGAAAAATTAATTAAATAAAAAGAATTAAATTTGAAGTTAAAAGTTATAAGAATAAATTTAGAACGTGATAATATTTACTTAATTTAATAATAATATATTTAGAGTTCATTTTTAATTAAATGCTAAATAATAATATTATTTAAGTTAATAAATAGTTTATCAAATTAAACGTTCAAAAATAAATTACGAAGTGGAAAGAGAAATTAATTTATTAAAAGTTTTATGATTGCATGATGTATGCATGAGATTAAAATGTAAGAAATTAATCAAAAATATCAAACAAGTAAATTTAATAAAGATATTTTAATTGCATGAAATGTGCATGAGATTGAAAATTAATAAATTATTTAAAAGAGAAGTCAAGTAAAAAAAAATTAAATAAAGTTGTTTAATAATTTAATAAACGTACATGGAAAAGAAAAAGAAAAGATAAAAAACGTTAGTAAAGAGTTTAAGTTTGGTGAGCAGAGAGTTCTCTCAGGTGAATGCACAATTAGTGCCCTAATTTTAGGGAGAGAAATATGGGGGTTCATTTTCGAAGGACGTGCAAATTTTGGAAAATTTTTAAAAATATGTTCTTGGATAGAAGTGAATTCTCTCACAATCTTCGGGTGGTTGCATATTAGCATTAGGTTCAAGTAGGATCTTGTGTTTTGATCACTGAATGAATTATATAATTTGATATTCATGTCTGCTTCATGATTGTAAAAAAAATATGTTCTCAAATTTCATTATATGAATCTTTCCACCCTTTGTTTTGAATCCTTTGCTATTCAATTCCATCTGTATATAGGGATTTATAGATCAATTAGGAAACCTCACTAAGTATATGGGGGTTCATTTTTGAAGGACGTGCAAATTTTTGAAAATTTTCAAAAAGACGTTCTTGGATAGAAGTGAATTCTATCACAATATGGGGGTTCATTTTCGAAGGATGTGCAAATCTTGGAATTTTTTTAGAAAGATGTTCTTGGATAGAAGTGAATTCTCTCACAATCTTTGAGTGGTTGCATGTATTAGCATTAGGTTCAAGTAGGATCTTGTGTTTTGGTCACTGAATGAATTATATAATTCGATATTCATGTCTACTTCATGATAGTAAAAAAATTATTTTCTCAAATTTTGTTGTATGAATCTTTCCACCCTTCATTTTGAATCCTTTGCTATTCAATTCCATCTATACATAGGGATTTATAGATCAATTAGGAAACCTCACTGAGTATATGGGGGTTCATTTTTGAAGGATGTGCAAATTTTTGAAAATTTTCAGAAAGATGTTCTTGGATAAAAGCGAATTCTATCACAATATGGGGGTTCATTTTTGAAGGACATGCAAATTTTGGAAAATTTTCAGAAAAACATTTTTGGATAGAAGTGAATTCTCTCACAATCTTCGAGTGGTTGCATATTAGCATTAGGTTCCAGTAGGATCTTGTTTTTTGATCACTAAATAAATTATATAATTCGATATTCATGTCTACTTCATGATTGTAAAAAAATTGTTTTCTCAAATTTCGTTGTATGAATCTTTCCACCCTTCATTCTGAATCCTTTGCTATTCAATTCCATCTATATATAGGGATTTATAGATCAATTAGGAAACCTTGCTGAGTATATTGTAGAGAATTATATGTAGTGAGAAATAGGGTTGAATATGAAATCAAACACATCGAAGAACCAATTTCATAATTGAATGTTGAAAATTGGGAATTCAAGTTTGATAAGAAAGAAAATGAATTTTATTGTGTAGAAATTTAATTGGTTGATCTGAAATTCCATACCAGATCTGTATTAGCAAAATTATTAAAAAAAATATCAAATATATAAATATATAAATATATATATATATATATATATATATATATATATATATATATATATATATATATATATATATATATATATATATATATATATATATATATATATATATATATATATATATATATATATATATATATATATATATATATATATATATATATATATACTTTTATTAAGGGGGGTTTATTATTTTACAAAATTAATAAGAAATATATATATATAAAATATTTTTTGGGAGGCCGGGGCCACCACCCTACCGCCCCCCCACTCCCCTTCTTCCTTTTCACACAGTTGTGGCTTATGTAGACCACGAGTACTAAGCAGTCTGTGATTGCCTAAGGGTGACTGCATCTGCTTGAGCAGACTGTGACTACTAAGTGTAGTCCATGACTGCTTTTTCTTGTAGCTCGCAGTGAGTCTATTAAGTTATTTTTAAAATTTTTAAATTATTTTTATTAATTAATTTATTATTATAATTTAGTTTATTTAATAATTAGTTAATAATTAACTTTGTTAAATGGGTATGGGTAGGATCATGGTGTGCCAAAAAGTGGCAATCTAAAAAATTTGTAGTTTTGAAATATTTCAAACCATTTCAAAATCTATTCAAAAAAAATTTCCACCCACACTGGTACTAAATGAAAAAAATTAATATCTTTATAAGGTCTATTATATCTTTTGATAGCAAACCTATATGGTCAACTTTAAAAACATCCTAAAAATGTGCTTTTGGCTTGTTTTTATGTGATTTTTACTTCAAACATGTTGCTGACGACTTTTTTTTCACAAAAATTTGATGGAATGGAAAGGGTTTCTTAAGAATGTTCTTATCTTTCCATAAATGTAAGATTTGTCAAATTATGAGTTTAGTAAGTAATTATTACTTATTTTCTAGTGGAGTTACATATAAAGTGCTAACTGATACACTATTTGAAAAACAACTATAAATTTCAAATGGTACAAAATTTTTGAAATCTAAAAGATGTATCACATTCTATGTTTCTTCTACTATAAGGGAAAAATTGAAAAATTGAATTTTATAGAGTTTTGAATTAGTTAAGGTGGTCAAACACGAGTTTTTTTATTCCAAAAATACTAAAGTCAAAAATTAATTAATTATTATTTATTTATAATAAAAAAACCCAAAAATATGTGTCACATCCAGGCATGAGTCTACTACTTATATCTAGAATATTATTAAAAAATATTATCATTTGATTTTGACTAAGGTAGTCAGACATACGTCTACTTATTTTTGTTTTGAAATTTTTGTAATATTGCATTAAAATTCAAAATTTTGACCAATCAATTTTTTTTTTTTTGAGATAAGTCCTAGTAGTTTAGAAACTAGATTCAACTTTCTAGAGATTCTTTTCTCTCAACTTTTTGACATAAAGTCAATAACAAGTAGAAAATTGCATGTCAAGTTGACATAACACTGATTTTCTAATTTTTTATTGCCACTTAAGAGCATAGTTTGTTTGACCATGATCCTGTACATACCCTATGTCATTTAACATATTAAATATTAATAAATTTAGTATATTAAATATTGATACTTTAGTATTATATTATTATTAATTATAAATTAATAATTGTTTAGTGTTAATTTAATATAAATTATTTTAAATAAATAATTATTATTATTGATAACGATTGAGTGGTCTAATAATATTTAGTTATTATTTTAAATTAACTTATTATTATTAGAATGGTTTAGAATCATAAATTGTGTATTAATGTGAATATTTCACATAATTATTAATTAATTTAATTAAATATAATTTAATTAAGATTAATTAATAATGGAAGATATTCTATTAAGTTTTAAATTTGTTTAATTAATATAATTTTGATTCTAATAAAACCATAGATTATGACTTATTTGAAAATCAACAATTATTATTTTAATAATTTAAAGAAATAAATTATCCTTTGAATTATTTTTAGAAAATTGATGGGTAATTCTTTATTTTATTCGAACAAATGAATGGGTTAATATGTAGGATAAACAAAGAAATTTAATATACTTAAACTAGAAACTGAAACCTTACACTCAATGTAATAGTATGTTTTCAAATCAAGCTAAACTATTAAATTAGTCTATTTTTTATTGTTGTCTATGTTTTGGGATTTTTGGTTTGACTAGCTTTGAGCAATTTTTGGATGTTTACTAGAGGCTTGGGGGTTATATGTTTGTGATGTCATGATGATGTTTTGATCTCAGTCTTTTTTAAACCAACCATGGTAATGTGTCTAGTATGCTCTATGAGATGTTTGATGCATTGATTATATTTTATTTCTAGTGTTCTTGTGTGACACTGAGGTGAATGTATGACCTACTTGACTTAACCATTTTTAGTTCTCGATCAATTATATTTGAATTACTTTCCAGTCACTTTGATAGGATTGAAGTGTTTTGAATGATTTTTTCTTGATGATGTCATGTTATGACATAATTGATATGACCATTTTGGAGTCTTTGATCAATACTTTTGGGATGCTTTGCAGTTGCTCATAGAGAACTGATGTGATTATTATGATTATCTTTTGATGCTTTTGAGTCACTTGTATAGGACTAAGGTGATTTTATATGATTATTTGATTTGTGATTTTATGAGCCTAGGGTAGGTTATCTACTTGTAGTGTTGGGAAGTGGCTTGCAATGGGGGCTAGGGCCCTAAGCAGTTTCTAGGGTAACCCATTGTAAGATGTTTAATAAGTGAAAATATTACACTAAATGGGGATCAAATGAACCTAATAAGAGTCTTTGTATGTTCTTTCCCATGCCATGAGTGTTAGTACAAACTAGGATGGGAGTAGAGAAAATGCTTGGTTGTGACCTTGCATTCTATAGTATGACTTGTTAGTACAAGAGGATACTTGTAGGCACATAGGGATCACTATAGACCCAGGGTCATAAGAGACTACTAGGGTAACTCCAGCATGATTCATGCAATAAAACTTGCCCCCTTACATATTAGGTTTCGTATGTGTCTTTGTGTACCTCTGTGTCTAGATGTCAATCTATTTTGGAATCCTTGAGTTAAAGTAACTTTAGGGATTCTCAGACTTAGAGAGTATTTGATATTTGGTTTGATATCCTATTTGGGACTTGAGACTATCTCCTTAGTTTGGTGGGAGTGGGCCATTTAGGTTTGAAAAAATTGGGTGGTAGTGCTTTTAACTCTTACCATTGAGATCCATCCGTAGTCACCATTGCTAGAGCTTCCTTGTCTACATTTACTTTCATTCTATGTATGTATCTTTTATAGTGGGTGGATGTATCATGTATGGTGGATGGTTTCATGTATTTATTTTACTTTGTATCATGGATCCAAGGAGGATGTATTTCTATCTCTACACATGTATATTCTTTTAGCCTTTCATACCCTTTGACATGTACAGTAGATGATTGAGCATTCTGAATTTATTTGCCAAGAGGCATTCGGCAGAAATGTATATTATTTAAATGGACATTGGACCGTTTTAATTATTCTTCCATATGGCTGTGGTAGTTGTTAGACTTAGTATTAATTAAATTTAAATGTAATTCAACATCATGGGATCCTTAAGGAATGTAACCTGTTATGTATGCTTTTAGATGATTGTATGTTATTGCTTCCACTACCATGTGATTGATGTGTATGTTATTCATTCTTCTTGTTCAAAAAAAAATGTTTGGAAAACTTAGTAAAACTTTAGGTTAATTCTTTTGGATCCCTTGGTAGGGTATTATATATAATGTGATATGAGAGTAGGCTATTACTAGATTGAAATTGCAGAGGATTCCTCATGAAAACCCCTACAAAGCTACTTGGCTTAGTAAAGGACAGATCATCTTGGTTAATGAGCAAGCTTGGGTAGATTTTTCCATAGCAAGATACAAAGATAGATTGTTGTGTGATGTTTTGACCATGGATGCTTGTCATCTTTTGCTAGGTAGGCCTTGAAAATTTGATAGGCAAGTTGTGTATGATGTCAAAGCTAATGCCATAACCTTAAAAAAGGGAGGTAAGACATTTAAAATTATGTCATTATTAGAAGGGGAGGAATCACAACCTAATGTACCTAGTGTACTATTTTGTAGTGGGAAAATTTTGTTAAAGATCTCAGAGATAAGGAATGTCAAAGTTATGTAGTAGTGCTAAATTTTAAAGCAAAATAAAATGCAATCAAGTAACCCTTACCAGTTGATGTCCAAAATTTTCTTGAAAAGTACAAGGACATAGTGAGTGATGGTACTCCAGCTACCCTATCTCCTAGGAGGGTTATAAGTCATCAAATTGACTTTATTCCAAGTTAATTCTTGCCAAATAAAGTAGAATATAAGCTCACTCTAGATTAGAACTTAGAAGTGGCAAGACAAGTACAAGAATTGATGGACCAAGGTCTAATATAAAAGAGCATAAGATCATGTATAGTCCCTGTTGTGTTGGCATCTAATCAAGGGGGGCAATGAAGATTATCTATAGATTCAAGAGCCATAAATAGGATCATAATTAGATATAGGTTTCCCATACCTAGGATTGAGGACCTTATGGACTGTCTTGGAATACATAAATACTCCACTAAGTTGGGGTTGAAGAGTGGTATCACTAGATCAGGATAAAGGAGGGAGATGAATGGAAAACAACATTTAAGATAATTGATGGTCTTTATGAATAGCTTGTAATGCCATTTAGTCTTTACAATGCTCCTAGAAAATTCATGAGGCTCACAAATGAAGTGCTCAAGGATTTCATAGGAAGATTTGTGGTGGTGTACTCAAACGATATACTCATCTATAGAAAGACTAAGGACCATATCAAGCAATTTGAGATAGTTTTGAAAAGACTTCATGAAGAGAAGCTAGCCATCAACCTTAGGAAGTGTGATTTCTTCAAGCAAGAACTTCTATACCTAGGATTTGTGGCATCTCAAGGAATGTTGAAAATGGACAAGGAGAAGGTTGTTGCTATACTAGATTGGCCAAAACCTACCACATCTACTGAGGTAAGAAGTTTTCATGGACTATCCCAATTCTAGAGGAATTTTAGTGTATTAGTGCACCTTTTGCTTGATACTATAAAGGGTGGAGTCAAGTCTAGGTTTAAGTGGATTTAGAAGCTAAGAAGTCATTTGATATGTTGAAGAAACAAGTAGCTACTCAACCTATCCTACAATTGCCTAGTTTTGAAAATTTGTTCACCCTAGAATGTGATGCAAGTGTGATGCAAGAGCATCTTGCATGGGAAAATTAAATTATTTTTAAAAAAAAAAAAAGAGAGAGAAAAAAAAAAAGGGAAAAAAAAAAAAATTGTGGAGGAGAGATAAAGTGATGAAAATGGAAGGAAAATAATTTAAAATAGAAAATAGGAAAAGTGGAGAAAAGAGGAATCTCTATTTTCAAGGTGCATGGGTGGCATAAATAGAAAAATAATAAAAATAGTTGTTATTCCATTAATTGAGGTGTGTAGGTGGCATCATGCATAGAAAAATAATAAAAATAGTTGTTATTCCATTAATTGAGGTGTGTAGGTGGCATCATGCATACAAAAATAATAAAAATAGCTGTTATTCCATTAGTTGAGGTGTGTAGTTGGCATCATGCATTTAATATTTGTTGTGATCCACAAAAGAAATGTAATTTTCTAATTGGGCCACATAGTGGTGCTTAGTTGTATTTAGGTGGAAATTCTAGAAGGTTGTAGATATTGTAGAAGGTTGTGGAGATTCTAGAATGTTGTGGATAAATCATGCCTTGGGTGGTAAGTGCCTATTTAAGAAAGGCCTATTATCATTTGTAAAAAAGTTCAAGAAATGGAAGCTCTTCTAATGGAAGTTGGAGAAATAGAAGCTCTTCAAGACAAGCTCTTCAAGTAGAAGCTCTTCGGATGTAATTTCTTGTAGAAGCTCTTAGCGAGAAATCTCTCTTATATTGTAAGAATTTGGAGTTTTCCCATTTGGAGAATATTCTAATGAATTTCGAGTATTAATGGATGCTTTATGAAGCTTTTTGTCATCTCTCTCTTGTCTCCATATTGTTGCATTTTTGGTTGTGAGTTGGTACGGGTGGTTGGCCCTTCATCAGTGGTATTAGAGTGGGTTTTCCTAAGTGTGTAGACAGAGCGCTGACTATGAGGCAGTTTGCACCAGGACCTTGAGTTGGGTGAAGTTTGTCGAGAATTTTTTTGATTGTGTAGATAGATCGCCGACTGTGAGGCAGTTTGCACAAGGTTCTTGTGTTGGATGAGATTTGTCTTCTAAAGACTTGATTATGGAGAAGAGAAAGAAGAAGATGACTTTTGTGATTGGATGGATTCTAAGGATTCCTAGACTTGAGAAATTGAGAGAAAGAAATCAACAATCATTGCTAGTTGATTTGCAGAAGCAAGTGAACGTATTAGAAGCTGAGTTGCGGAAACAAAGAGCATGTCACCAGAAAAGGGATATTGATAATTCCATGGATGTGGAAAAGAAAGATGATCCAGTGGAAGAGCAAGAGGATGAAGAGGAAATCATTTGCGAACCTAAAGTTGAAGAAGATGAAAGACAAGAGGAAGAGCATGAAGATGGAAAGATTTATGAACCTGAAATAGAGCAAGATGATTTAAAGATTGCAGCAATGGAGGAAGAATATAGTGCCTTAGTTGGAGATCAAGTGAGTGGAGTAGTTACGTGCATTGTTGATGACATAAAAGAGGCAAGCAAAGATGAAGATGTCAAACAGGTAAATTCTTATGAATCATGGGATGTTGTCTTTGATATGAGTTTAAAAGATATTGATGATAGTTTGCATGAGGATCTTGTTCATGATGTATGGTATGCAAAGGAAGATTGGTATGGTGTTGCTGGATTTATTACAGGTGTGATTAATTCAATAAGATTGGATGAGGATGAGAGTTATACTTGGATAGAGTTCATTGCAGAAGAGAGATTTCAGCAGCAAACAGTTGTTCCAGCTAGGTGTTGGAAAAGAAGAAAGAAAAAAATATATCAGCATCGGATACTTGTTCCAGCTATGTGTTGGAGGAAGAGGAAAAAAATTATGTCAACAGTTGCTACTTCATTTTGAGACTCCATACTCACAAAATTTTTCCTACCATGGGAGTCAGATGCAGGAGCATCATGCATCAGCAGAAAAAAAAAATGTAGAAGATTTGCATGTTGGTTTTCTTGTCCCTATTGAGGTGGAAGCTTGTGGTAAAGATGAAGATGGTTCTATATCTTTCTTTTGATATCAAAGTGTGGGACACACTTTTCTATCTACCAAGGGAGTCTGATGCAGGAGCATCTTGCATGGGAAAATTAAATTATTAGAAAAAAAAAAGGAGAAAAAAAAAAAAAAAAAAAAAAAATTGTGGAGGAGAGAGAAAGTGACGAAAATGGAAGAAAAATAATAAAAAATAGAAAAATAGGAAAAATGGAGAAAAGAGGAATTTCTAGTTTCAAGGTGCATGGGTGGCATAAATAGAAAAATAATAAAAATAGTTGTCATTCCATTAATCGAGATGTATAGGTGGAAATTTAGAAGTTTGTGGAAAGATCCTTAAATCATGTATTTAATATTTGTTGGGTGCTTAGTTGTATTTGGGTGGGAATTTAATATTTATTTAAAGGTAGTTGTATTTACCTTTTATCCCACATTGGTTGTGTTTGTAATGTCTTGGGTTAGAAGTGCTTATTTAAGCAAGGCTTATTATCATTTGTAATCAAGTTCAAGAAGTTCGAAAAATGGAAGCTCTTCTAATGGAAGTTGGAGAAATAGAAGCTCTTCAAGTGAAGCTCTTCAAGTAGAAGCTCTTTGTATGTAATCTCTTGTAAGGAAGTTCGAGAAATAGAAGTTCTTGCATTGTAAGGTCTTCAAATGTAATCTCTTCTAATCGATTTCAAGTATTAATAGATGCTTTATGAAGCATTTTTTTCATCTCTCTATCTCCATCTTGTTGTGATTTTGGTTGTGAGTTGGTAAGGGTGGTATTGGCCCTTCATCAGTTGTATCAGAGCATACATTTGTCAGTGGTAGCAGAACAATACTATATCAGTGGTATCAGAGCGTGTACTTCATTAAAGTGGCTTAGTCATAGGTGGGGTTTTGAGTCAAGAAGGTAGGCCAATAACCTTCTATAGTAAGAAACTTAGTGAGGCTAAGAAGAAGTATTCATTCTATGACTTAGAGCTCTATGCCTTAGTTTATTAACTTAGGAAGTGGAGACACTATTTTTTGCCCAAAGAATATTTTGTGTTTATAGACAACCAAGCTCTTAGCTACATCAACACTCAACAGAAGTTGAGAAGAAAACATTTGATGTGGATGGAGTACTTGCAAGACTTCACCTTTACAATCAATCATAAGAAGGGGCAATTTAATAGTGTCCTAGATGCACTAAGTCGAAGGGTCATGACAGTTCAAGAGATTCAGGTCCGAAGCATTGGGACAAAGAGTTTTAAGAACCTCTACAAGGAAGACAAGGACTTTGTTCAAGCCTACAAGGTATGAAATGATTATGAGAATCATTTTCATAGCTTGTACTACCTAGTTGATCTACACTAGTTTAATTAGTAGGATCTATTGATAGAATCCCATGAGGCATAGGGTATGTAGAAACCCAAGTTGGTCAGGTGAATGGCCTAAGAAGACCCTAAAAGGATTAGGGTTTGAGAGAAATATTGATTGTCACATAAGCTAGGGTTAAAATTAGAGTTAGGATTCAAGTTAGAATTAGAGGAAGAGTCAAGGTTAGGGTTAGAGATAGAGTTACGGTTAGGGTTAGAGTTAGGCTTAGAATTAAGGTAAGAGTTAGGGTTTGAGTTTGATTTATAGCTAGAGTTAGAGTTATGATTTGGCTTAGGGTTAGGGTTAAGATTAGAATTAGGGTTATATATATAGGGTTAGGGTTAGGGAGCTAGACTTATTATTATTTTTATATTTTTTCTAATGTTAATGTTATATATAGGGCCAAGGTTAGTGTTAGGTGTGGAATTAGAGATAGGATTAGCATTAAGATTAGGGTTAGGGTTACAAATAGAGTTAGGATTAGGGTTACAAATATGGTTAGAGATAGTGTTAGGACTAGGCTTAGGGTTAGGGTTAAAGTTAGCATTTGAGTTTTAGTCAGAATTAGAATTAGAGCTATAATTAGGGTTAAAATTAGAGTTAGGGTTAGAGTTAGAATTAGAGTTCTAGGGTTAACAATAGGCCTTTAGTTAAAGTTTGGGTTAGCATTAGTGTTAGGGTTACAATTAGTGTTGGGGTTTAAAATAGAATTAGGGTTCAAGTTAGAGTTAGAGCTAGAGTTAGGGTTATAGATAGAGTTATAATTAGAGTTAGGGTTAGGGTTAAAATTATGGTTAGAGTTAGGAATAGAGTTAGGGTTATAGAACTAAGGTTATATATAGGGTAAGGGTTAGTGTTAGATTTTTTATTATTATTTTGTGTTTTCTAATGTTAGGGTTAGAGTTATAATTAAGATTAGAATTAGAGTTATAGAACTAGCATTATATAGGGTTAGGCTTAGGGTAAGGGGTAGAATTAGAGCTAGGATTAGGGTTAGGGTTAGGGTTAGGGTTAGGTTTTGGTTAGGGTTAGGGTTAGGTTAGGGTTAGGGTTACAAATATGGTTAGTGATAGAGTTAGGACTAAGGTTAGGGTTAGGGTTAGAACTAAACGGTTATAGTTAGGGTTTGAGTTTGAGTTAGAATTAGAATTAGAGCTAGAGTTAGGCTTAAAAATAGAGTTAGGGTTAGAGTTAGAATTAGAGTTCTAGGGATAACAATAGGGCTATAGTTAAATTTTGGGTTAGCATTAGGGTTAGGGTTAGAGTTAGGGTCAAAATTAGAGTTAGGGTTTAAGTTAGAGCTAGAGCTAGAGTTAGGGTTAGGGTTAGAGATAGAGTTAGGATTAGGATTAGGGTTAGGGTTAGGGTTAGAATTAGGATTAGAGTTAGAGTTAGAGTTAGAGTTAGAGCTATAGCTAGAGTTAGTGTTATATATAGGGTTAGGGTTAGGTTTAGAATTTTTATTATTATTTTATGTTTTCTAATATTAGGGTTAGAGTTATAATTAGGATTAGAATTAGGGTTATAGAAATAAGGTTATAGATAGGGTTAGGGGTTGAATTAGAGATAGGATTAGGATTAGGGTTAGGGTTAGGGTTAGGATTAGGGTTAGGGTTAGGGTTAGGGTTAGGGTTAGGGTTAGGGTTAGGGTTACAGTTAGGATTAGGGTTACAGTTATTGTTAGAGATAGAGTTAGGAGTAGGGTTAAGATTAGGGTTAGAATTAAAGAGTTAGACTTAGGGTTTGAGTTTGAGTTCGAATTGGAATTAGAGCTAGATTTAAGGTTAAAATTAAAATTAGGGTTAGAGTTAGAATTAGAGTTCTAAGGTTAACAATAGGGCTATAGTTAAAGTTTGAGTTAGCATTAGGGTTAGGGTTACAATTAGAGTTAGGGTTTAGCTTAGGGTTAGGGTTAAGATTAGAATTACTGTTACAGAACTAGGGTTAGGGTTAGCATTATAATTGTTATTATTATTTTGTATTTTCTAATGTTATACTAATATTTTTTTGAATTTGTTTCCTAATATTAAATTAATATTTTTCTAATATTCCAGACTAATGTTTTTTAATATTTTCTAATATTTTCTAATATTTTTCTAATAACACTAGTTATTTTCTAAATTTGTTTCCTAATGTTATATTAATATTTTTCTAATATTCTAAACTAATATTTTTTAATATTTTCTAATATTTTACTAATATGTTCCAATATTTTTAGATATTTTTCTAGTAAGACTAATATATAATCAACCAATAAAAAAAATTATGAATGAAAAAATTAATATAATTAACTAACATTAATAAGCAATAAAAATATTAAATTAACACTAAAATATTCTTTGAAAACTTAAAAAACATAAAAAATATTGAAATAATCAAATATAATCATACCCAAAATAGTGTAATGATAAGAACATGGAGGAAAATGTCACAACTCACTTATCACCTTGACACATTTGCTCCAACATCCAAAGTGTTTTTACTCCACTATAAAAATAAAAATGGAAAATGGTGAATTCAAAGTGAGAATATTAACTTTAATCTATTCATGCGAACCTTTGTTGCACTTATATTCATGCGAACCTTTTTTGTACTTATATTCGTGCAAATGTCCCTAGTTATGTTTGATTATGTTCATGCAAACCTTTATCCAAGGAGTGGTACAAACAATTCAAAATTGGAAATTTCAATCCATTTCCAATTTTTTTTGTGCCACAAATGTGGCACCCACTATTGTGGGACCACCTAGTTCCTCTAACATATCTAGTAGAATCTTTCCATTTTTATTATTTTATATTGTTAGAATAAATACATTTTAGTTGAAATGCAATAAGATTTAAGCGAGATTCCTCTTTTTATTATTTATAATTGTATATGGATTAGTGTACATTTTGGAGTATCTACCAAACATGTAAGTGGGTCAAATACAGAGCTTTCCTACTAATTTCACCCTATATATATCATATAATTTTTTACTTAAATGATATCACTAATCTCACCAAGAGCTCCACTAACAAGTCCCACTTCTATCCAAATGTTTTTTATAAGAATAATGTATTGTCCTTTGCAAAGCTCTATCAAATTCTCTATTTTCATCATCGCTGAAATGTAAATCTATATGAGTAATTAACTTTCTTCTTTGCATGACTTTTTTTCTTTGATAGTTGGGGGCTAGGGTGTCTTTGATCTCATTATCATTTTGCTTTTGTGCTCTTGAGGTGTAACAACCTTATGTAAACCTTTCTTGAGATCATATTTTAATTTGGGATCAACAATTATCACTTTCTTTCACTTGGTTTCCTTAGGCTTGACAATAACTAGCTATTTTCCTTTTCCTTCCTCGAATGCATTTGTTTTTTCTAATCCTTCTTCTCCTTCATCTTCCTTATCCTCAAGACTTTTCTTCTTCCTTTTCTTCTTTATCTAGGGCTCACTTGAATCTACATTAATTTGATCATTTATTATGTCATATGTGCTAAATGGCTTGACATTAGCATCAACATCTTTTGACAAAAGTGTAATCTGTACTACTATAACTTCATTAACATTAACCTCATAAGGCATTAGCCTTAAACATGTAATTCTAGGTAGTATTGAATACACATAATAAAAATCTATGTCTACCATGAAACATATCTCATCAAAAAATTTATCTACAACTGATTTGGGAATCCTCATTCAATTTCTCATTTTACTTTTGAATTCCTCAAAATAGTTATCCATAATTGCTTCAAAATTCTCTCCCAAATGACGCATCAAGTCATTTATCTATTCCATAGTTGTCTTGTTCTTATCCCATATAGTTGTACCAACTATACATAGAAGAATATACAAACTAACAAATATCCAAACTTATACAATGTGTTCTTTTCTTTCCTTATTGCTCCTAAATTCCCTGTCAGTTATTGCAATTGTAGTTTGACAAGATCATAAGTATGATCCTTTTTAACAATTTTGTAGCCTAGGTCTACTGCAACACATGGCACACTATTCAATCTACTAGCCTAGAAGAATTTTGGTTCTATCACTCATATTACAAATTCAATCATAGGATCATCAATCCCATCAGTTGACATCCCTTGACAATTCTACTTTGCTTTGGTTGATTTCTCAATCTCATTTCATGCTACACTCCTTATGTTCTTTGGTTTATCCAAGGTAGGGCATCTAGTAATTTGATATATTATGGCCTTTTAATTTTGATTGGTCATCCTTCTAACCATACCTTCATATCATGAACACATCTTGGTACTATCTTTATCCACTCAAATTTGAAAACTTTTGGAAAATCTAGGGCACAGGTAAGCCCTTACTCAACAAGTATTTTCTATTCATCCCTTAGTATTCCATTATTACACAACTTCTTATATGCTTCTCTTATCTCAAAATATCCAATTTCTCCTATTTTGTACATGTAACATTATCTTACATTTTGTACAATCGAATTCCTAGGTTGAATTAATGACATGGCGCCAATATCATCTTCAATCTCCTCAAAATTTGCACTATTTTTGAAATTTGGTAGAGGACACTGGTCATTCCTAACAATTTGAGTGTTGTTCACTTTTAAAATTTCACTTCTTGATGAAATTTCAATCTAGGGTTGTCAAAAGAAAATTCATCTATGATAATGTTAGGAAAAAATAAACTTGATATTGAATGTCACCCTTATTGACTTTATCAAATTCAAAAATTCTTCACTATGATTCTCTTGATTTGTTGCTAAATTTTCCTTACTCTCCTTTGAATCACTTCTGATCTTTGAAATCACTTGGTGAATATAAATGAATGCCCAAATTTGATAAATACCTTCACTTTTTCATCTTAGGTCTACAATAAATTGATTCATACTTGGTAGGTGTATGCAAGCTATCTTAGTGTCCATGCTTACCCACAAACACTTAGTTATCATTGCCTTACTCGGCTAATACCAATTCATTCAGTCAACACATCACCTTAGTTGTCATCGGTTCTTGGACTATACTACAATGCTCAATCAATATAGACTGTCTTACTGATGGTTGATACTTCATGTTGAAAATGATTCTCTTTCACTTTTCTCTTTATAGGTATATATTGTATGCATCCTTTCTTATGTAGATATGCACTTTTAGCACATTCTATGTTAGGAACCGATGTAAGATATATAATTAAATATACATTGCCTACATACCTTCTTCACTTAGTTGTGGCATGATCATCTGACCCATTGGATTTGGTGATCTTATCTTTTCTTGTTCCACTACTTCCAGCTTCCACTATTTCTTTCCATGTTTTCTTTAGCTTAACCCTTCCTTTACCTTTGACATTTTCATTGTTTGGTGTTGGTGCTTTGGTTCTACAATTTCTATTAACATGTCCAACTTTGAGATAACTACAACAAACTAGTTCTCGATTTAGCCATTTCTTGTAATTTCCTTTGAAATTTGTCAAGTAATGCAATTCTATAGGATATTATGATATTCTTAACAATAGTGACAATTATACCATGTATTGTACTCCTAATTATGAGAGTTAGTTTTTCTTGGTGCATGTGCTTGTTTTGTAGATTGTCCAATTAGATTTTGTCTTGGATCTACACTCACAAGCTCTTTGTCCATATATCTGACAATTGTAACACTATTTTTAAAATCTAGATGTAGTGGGTGAACCACTTTTCTTTGATCTACATACATGTTCTTGGTGTCCTACCTTCTTGCAATTGAATTAATTACCAATAAACTTAGGCCTAGAATTTTGTATACCATTCTTGCTTCTATAGATGTTGGTTGTGTGTCCAAGTTTACCAAAATGATGACATGTAGGCTTTCCTTTAGATTTTTCATTTCTTTTCTTTCCACTTTTTGATAATTCTCCCTCTTTAGTAGATGAAAAGTGCTTAGTGTATCCTAGTCCAAAAGTATCTCTTGTTGATCTTGGTGTTCTCATTAGTTATTGAAAGCATTTGACAGCTACACTTGGTTTGTTCATTCTTTTCAGAAGTTCTTTTTTTGTCCTCAACTAATATCTTAGCTCCTCATTCTGTGAACTTAAACTTGTGATCTCCATGTCCTTCCTATTTTCTTCCTGAGTTGCAATTATCAATTGATTCATCATATCCAACTAATTGTTGTGATCTTTTGTACTTAAAATGTTCTTTCTTCAAATGAGGTCACCATCTATCTTTTATCTCCTTTAACCATGATTTTGCCTTCTCCTCCTTTCCATTTTTGCTCTATTACTTCACATAGTCTTACTAATTGGGTTTCTTGTTCTCTCTTGAGTCCTTTTACCTATTTTCTCAAAATATTTTTCTTCCTTAGTCACCATTTTTTACACTTTCAAATAGTCCTTTATCAATTTCCTTGTATAGTGTCATTTTTCTGAATTTCCATTTCTTTCCTTTTTCTCAAGGATTTTCTTAACACATCTCTCACTCCATCAAGTTTTTGCAATATAATCTAGATTTCAATCATCTAGTTCTCAATGAGTTTTCCCATTAAGTATTCCTCAATCTCCAAGATCTTATCCTCTCAAGTTGTTAGAATTCTTCTAAGAGAACCCAACTCTAATACCAATTGTTGGAAGGATTTAATGGGAAACATACTGAGAGGGGTGGGGCGGGGGCAAATTAGGATCTTAAACTTTTAGTTGCAATTTTTTTAATACTAATTTCACACCTAATTCATCTCATAGCTTAGATCTAACACCAAAAATATAATTCTAAAATATAAATTAAAACATCCATGTGAAAAGTTTCAATTCACATGACATAGATGATTTGGTTAGCTAGAAACACTTCAGTGTGAAGGTAGAACTATTGTGGGGATGAAACCCACAAATATTCATTATTTCAACAATAAATTCAACCTATTAGGTTACAATGTTGATCATAATAGATGATCTACCCTATGAGGGGTCTGACCTATGAAAAGCTTTAAGACTGTTATGTCTTACCCTATTAAAGGATTTTACACTTACAATCAACTAAGGAACCTTTTTGGAGATTCTAAATAGACATGTTAGGATCACTAAGTTAATATATTTTCCCTGACAAAATCTATGAAAATTTGTCCAATATCTAACCCTTTATTCTCTCTTAAAGATGATTTCAGATCTACTCTGTTCAATGTCTCACTTTGATCTCTTAATCTAATATCTTCATTTTGTCCTTCACTACTTATTTTTCTCTACCTTCTCACCTTTCAGACTTAGTTTTCCTTTCTCTATTATGTCCTTGTTTGCTCCTCCACTTGCACATTCACACATTCATTATTCATTGCCCATTCTTTATCCCTTCTCTCATCCAAATCAATATCTAATCCTAGTGTTAGAGCCCTCATTAAATAGATTATCTTCAAAAGCTATAGATCATAATCGACTATTCATAATCATCCCTTTTGTGGTTTCCCTTTTGATTTCCTAATTGGTTGATCTTATTTCCTTGGGATTAATACCTTCTATAAAGGTGTGTAAAATCCTTCTTAATTGTCTCTATAATCATCAAATATTGTATAGAAGTCAGCCAAAAATAGTTTACATAGGTGTCTGTGTGATTACAGATGCATATCAAAAAATTGGGTTTCTCAGTATCTGAATGTTCTAACACTCATTCATAACTAACATTAATGTTGGCACCTAGATTCTACAGACTTTATCTATTTTGTTTACTCAAAAAAAATTATCATACAGTTTACTTGGTCTCAATAGTGTAATCTCATCTTATATCTGGGTTCCAGCTTCACTAAGGTGCTAAAAAATCTTTGAATTGCTTGGCATGAAATACAAAATAAATAAGTTCTTATTTACTTGACCTTTACTAGATGACTCAGTCATAGTGATGACTCTCCAACTTTTCCTAGTGAATTACTAAGTCTTTGAACACTAATAGACAACTTAGGCATAAAGTTCAATATTTTCATCTTCACATCTAGTAAGGATTATTTAACAAAACTATGCTCCTTCAAGGATGAATCAAGAACCTCTTTGATTCTCTAATATTTCATGTTCTTGAGGTTTTCTTTTCCCAAATGCAAATAAATTATATGGGTCTTTTATTTTAAATAAGTTGTCCTTTAATACACAAGACATACATTCTTCTTCCTTTTCCCATTTCTATGAGTTGATGCTAAAAAAATTATTTTCCTATAGAAAATGAGGTTTTCAAACCATGGACAATCTTCATATAGCTTCAATTTTCTTTTCCACTCAGATCCTTTTTAACTATTATAATAATACTTTGCTTCACTACTCATACAATATTTTTCATTTATAAAGGTCAACAATTATATTCTTAAATTCATCTATAATAGTCCTCTTGACACATCATAATATTCAAATACCATACTTCTCTCTTAGGTCATGAGATCACATTGAGATAAAATAAATGTTTATTATTTTGGTAACCAATTCAAGGTTGACACCATTCTATATTCATTTTAATTCCAACAATTCCAATATAAAGATAAATGCTTCATCATCCCATACCTATGCTAAATAATTTATTACAAGCTTATTATAAAACCTAGGTAATAAATCCACAATAAACATTAATTATGCATATACATATTATAAGCACTTGTACCATTTTATACAATAGGCACCTTTAATTAGATGCTTGATTAGATTTCATTTTAGCATTTTTCATCTCCCAAAATTATTTCTAGTACTTAATTTTTTGTGTTTCTCTCTCTATATATTCCTTATGTCTTCTCTAAAATTTAAATCATGGACATGAGTTGTTAGTTATATAATCTTCATATATTCACATTCACTACCTTTGTCTTATTAGACTCAAATTATTGTGAGTGGTATAAAATAAACCTAGTTATTTTAATAACATCATTAGGTTTCAATACTTTACACATTTTTTTTATTCTAATCTATTTTAATAAATATTTTAATAAGACAGTTTCAAGAGAGTATAAGATAAAGCTTCTTTCCCCCATTGAAAGCCAAGAAAAGGAGTTCACCATGAAGGAATAAGAGCATAGTACAAGGGGCTATATAAAAAAATCATCTTATTCATTCAGGAATTCAAAACTCCAATACTTCATGTCTTCCTTGTCACTCTTCATTAATGAATTTTGGAAAACTATAACATAACATAAGGTTTTGCATTTTTGTATGGATTCAAAGCTATTGTGTTAACACACCTAATCATATTCAAAGAAGAGAAACTTTAAGGTTGGTAATGTTGGAATTATGTTATATTTGTCATTAGTTGCAACACTTATTCAATTCTTTATAGTTACCGAGCTCATCACTTAGTCTACAACTTATACTGAGCATTCAGTGATTGCCAAGAAAATTCATTAGTTAAGCAGTTCATACCAAGTATTCATGAAGCTATAGATTGAATATAGATAGTGAGTAGTTCAATAGTTATCACCAAGAAGATAGTGGTCACCAAGCTTCACAATATGTATTGAGTCATCAGTTTCTGTGATGTGAAGCTAGTATCTACTAATTGATGGATGTGTAGTGTTTATCGAGTGAAAGAAAGGTAAAAAAAGGATTCAATATCTACCGAGTGACACTATATCTATCAAGTCTCCAATGGTCACCAAGTTCAAAGATACATTGTGTGATTAGCATGGATCGAGCCTCTACTTCTACCAAGTGCATGACAATGTCGAGTAATGTAGTGGATGTCAAGTATCAGAAGGTCACCAAGTCAGCTTACAGAACCCAAGTTTCTACTATTTGGCTGACTTAGTAATATTTTGTTCTCTTGTGTTTTAGTCGACCTTGTAATTATAAATATTGGAATGGTATATATATAATGTATTGCATCATTTAAAATGTATGAAAGATAGTGTGTGGATGTGTGGATATGTAATGATTGAGAAGAGTGAATGTGAATCAATAGCAGAGTAGAGTATTCAATAAGGTCTACAAGGAGCAGTAAGGTTATATCAATCACAAGAGGTGATTTGTAGTTGAAGGATCTAATTAGAAATCAAGTTGTAAGTCAGATCTACTATATCATTCTAATAGGTTAATCAATTTTCTAAATCCTTTAACAGGGTAGACTTAACACTCTTTCTTCAAATCTCTTAACAGAGTGCATACTTATTTGTATATTTGTAAAACCTCTAACAAGGTGGATCTAGCAGTCCAAATTGCTCTTAACAAGGAAAATCATTAGAAGTGGTCAATGTAAAGCTTAATAGGCCAATTTTATACTGTAGTAGTGAATTTTTGTGGGTATCATCCCCACCCTAGTTTTACTTTCTATTTGGAGGGTTTCTGGGTCACCAAATTTTGTGTTCATGTGTCATGAATGTTTATCTTTCAGTTTCTTATGCATGCAGTAAAAGTAGATCAATTAATGGTGAATGATTTACATTGTTAAGTGCTGAATTTATGAATTTTTTTGAGGTTATTGATTCACCCCTCCACTCTTAGTAACCTAGCCAGTCTTGATTATTTCAAACAATTGGTATCAGAGCTTTGTGGTTCTCAAGATAATGTTTGATAGCTTGAGCAAAGATCAAGGACAATGGAGATATTCAGACTTGACAAAGCCATTGATAATGAGAAGCTAGATTTGGACATGGCCATAGCTCAACTCAAAGAATCAAAAGATAATCTTTCTCAATCCCTAAAAAGAGGGAAGGAACTTGCAAAACAAATGAATGACCACCAATATGTTGAAGAAAAGATTGAAGACTTTTTCCCTTCAAGTAGTACAAAAGAAGGAAATGAGGCAATCAAAGAACTCCTAGAAAAGAATGGCTCTCTACAAGAAGAGGTTAGAAAATTGAAAATATAACAAGAAATTCAGTCAATAAGATTGTGTGAAATCTTGGAATAAAGGAATAAGGAAAATGAAGACTTAGAGACAAGTAACATTTCAAATCAAAATAAATCCCTTTAGCAAGATAGTCTTATCAATCAGCTCTCCAATGCAAATGAAGAAATCATGAGTCTGAGATCTAAAAATGAAATGTTAAAGAATGATTTAATCACTAAAAAAAAATTCAATGAAATATTGAAGGCTGATCTAAATTTTGAAAATCAACTCAATGAAAGGATAATGAAATCCCAAGCAGACTTGGATTAATTAAATCAGCAAAGTGAGCAAAATCTTTATAGGAAAAAAAGTAAAGTAGGACTTGGATACAAAGAAGAAGGTGAATCTTTCAAACAAGGTGCCCAAAGGAATCAAAGACCTACTTGGAACCACTGTGGTAAGTTAGGTCATACATCAAACAAATGCTGGAACAATGGAAAGGCAAAATTCAATGGAAAATGTTACAATTACAGTCAACATGGTCATAAAGCAAATGAATGCAAGGAGAAACCAAAATTTGAAGGTAAATGTCACAAATGAAAGAAACAAGGTCACAAGGCATCTGAATGCAGATCTAAACCATTTAATCTAGCTAAACAACTTGTAAAGGCAATATTTGGTTGGGACTATAATGCCTGGTGTAGATGTCATTATTGTTGAGAATATGGACACATTGGCATAAATTGTGAATGGCATCACTTGAGAAAGAAGGATACAACCATAAGATATTATACATGCACTAAACTTGGTCATATAGCTAAGAATTGCATGAATATAGGAAATGTTTAAGATGAAAAGAAAGCTAAAGCTAATAACATCAGGAAGCAAATGAGACAGTAGTAGATTTCCAAATCTACTGAACAAAATAGTTCAAATGATGGTCATGTCACTAAAGAAGTGGGTGACCACCATTTCCAATTAGATTCTCAAAGGTAAGAACTTGAACTATATCCTCAAGTCAAATCTTGAGCAGTTCCAATGATAGGATGCAAAAGATCCAAATTAGTATTTTAGATACAAAAGGATCACAAGAAATCAAGTCATACTGAGCAAGGTTAGTCATAGACTAAATCGAGCTAGGTCAGGAGTAATAAAGTTTTTGTTTGATCACCGAGTCACAAGCTTCTACCAAGCATAGTGAGTGGATGATAGTCTGTCACGCACTATGTCATTATGGTACCAAGAATTAATGGAGAATTTTCATCAAAAAAGGTAGAATTTGACTTCATTTTTCACTATGACTTTCGAATACTTAGAGCAGAGCAATTTCTAGGTGCATCCAAGCAATCTCGAGCGAATTTTCAGCGAAGATTTGTTTGAAATTTTTTCTCATTTACTAAGAAACCATGGCATCCATAAGCACTAGTAGCAACAAGGCAAAAACAAGTGCTGAGATATTTGTAAAAGGTGTAGAATGGAAAGTGTCAAATTTCAAATTAGTACCAGCAGTTGCAAAGTCACTAGATCCAAATGGAGCTCAATCTCAAATTCCTCCAAAGGTACTCCTAATTAGTGATATTCTCACTCCTTTTAAGTGTTTTTTTCAAGAAATTGGAATGCTAGATATGGATAGTGCCATAGGAGAAATATGTGTTGATGGTTCTTTGAAACCCAAGCATAAGCATCTAGAGGTTAAAGGGTTAACTCATATTCCACATATGCCAAGGAATTTTCAAATTAAGTGGATCAAGTATATTCTTAGTCATGTGGATAATGGCAAGTTGTGGTTAGAACAACCAGTGTTGATAACAAAGAAAATAATTCGTAAGATTACTGGTCTCCCTATGTTGAACAAGGCCAAAACTACCAAAACCCTAGGTCAAGAAGAGCTTGAAAAGAAAACCCTAGCCAAGTGGGATGGTAGAGGTCTGAAGATTAACACAATATCTGATATAGAATTAAGGTTTGGTATTCACATCATTGCTCACAAGATTTGTAGCTCTAGTCATTTGAACAATGTGCCATGTGAGGCAGTTGATCTTGTTAGAGTAAATAATTAATTATTAATTATTTATTCTTTTTACTTAAGCTTACTCAGGTAAATGCATTTCATTTATTAGTTGTAGTCTAGGAGTTTGTTATAAGTTGTTGACAATATAGGAGTTTTTTCTCTTCTAAGTCATACTTATCCTCTCACCTTGTTTGAGGACTTTCCACCTCATGTGGATGTATGTTTATTTGTCACACTTATCTCCTAGCATCTTCTAGCTTTTTCTAGGAGATTCTTGGAGCTCTTTATATTCGAACTCCCTCATTGTATTTTCATCATAATATCAATTCAACATATTGTAAATACATTCTTTCTTGTATTTGCATATCTTGTTGTCTCTCATGTCTATTTAGGGTTTTTCCCTAGCTCCACGCTCTTCCTTCCTTGCCTTCCCTTTGATAGGTTATTGCATGCAGGTGATCTTGGGCATCTTTAGAGTTGGATTTCATCAACTCCAACATGGTATCAGAGCCTTCCTGCTATTGCTTCATTGAAAGATTTTTGAAGCTATGATTTGAAGTCATAAACCCTAGTTTGTTTGTGCATTTTTCTTCAAATCAGGGGTAGAAAATTTTTTTAGAGCACTTTGAACCCAAACAGATGCTACCATTGGATTCAAAAGGCACTTTCCAGCTAGGATCCATATAAAAATTTTTGATTTTGGAGATAGGGCTTTGGGAGGAAATTTTTTTTTGGTTGGAGGGCTTCTCTATATAGATCGTACAGTCGCAGGGTTTAAATTTTTTTTTAAAAAATATTTTCAGGCTGTGGCACTGCCCAGCGACCACCGCAGAGCTGCTCGAGTACTGTCTACACTCAACCTAATGCCAATGCACCTCCTTTCCACCTCCTGACCCCCACCTCAGCTCCATTGGTGATGCTCTGGTTCTCTGCACTAGTGGCGCAACCTCTTCCGACCACCTCTGCCAAGACTTTAGCCCACACTCCACCGGTACATTTGTGCTCTGCCCCAAGTTGTGTGGTAGTACACATCACCTCCACGTGGCCCTATTTTTTTCCTAGTTAGCTTTTGCTATGCCTATACACATGGTCCTCCCCATGTGTCTTTTGTGGATAGTCAATGCAGTCTCCACCTAACATGTTGCAGGGCTGCCACGTGGTTCTTAGCCACATGGGACCTGCCATGTGGACTTACCATGTGGAGTTATATTTTGCAAAAATGGTGTTCAAGCTGTTAAATTTAAGCCAATGTTTTGCTGATCTGAGCATGATGTCACCTACATCATCCTCTTGCACCTCTCCAAGGTCATTTTGACCTACTTGAGATTTGTTGGCCATAACTTGAGCATACAGAGATATTTTTTCAATCCAAAAGAAGTGCTAGAAAGTTGGTTCAAAGATGAAGACATTGGTGTAAGTATTATTAGTTTTTGATGTATTTTTGTTGACTTTTTTTCAGTTGAAGTCCAAAGTTCTATTTTTGACTCTAGCATGCATATCTTTTGCCTCCCATATTAGTTTCTTGAAAACATTATATTTTTGAAAAGCTAGTTTTGTCATGTTTTTAGAAATATAGTCCTTTTCCTTCGATTTTGGTCCATGCCTTTTATATCATGTTTTAGGAATGTTTTCTCTATGGTGGATATCTTGGGTGTTTTAGGTCTAAGGATCATTTTCTTGGCATCGTTTCTTTTGTTTTGGGCTGTCCTATCTTTTATGTCATCTTTTTCCTTGTTTTGATCATTGTAGAAATCATTTTAAAGCACTTTTGTATATGCGCTAAGATAAAGTGTTACTTTTTCATTTTGGGTTCATGAATGTCATTTTTGAGTCAGTTGTACTTGCACTATTTTTATAAAGTACCATAGGGGAAATAGTTGTTTTCTATTTTAGGCCTTCTCCCTTTGTCATTGTGACTGTGTCTTTATAAGTGTTTGTACCTCTTCCTCTCTCGTCATTCTTGGTTTTCCTGTAGGAGATTTTTGACCCACCTTCTTAGTTTCCTATCATCTCACCCCATCTGCATTAAGGGGGGGTTATGCTATTGTTCTAATGCATCCTTAGTTTGATGGTTCAATAGTGTGAACTATGTATTTAGTGGTTGATTCTATATACGAGGTGATTGTAGTGGCTAGCTACCTATGCATTTCGGTGAGATGGATCATCTACCATATAGACACACTTGGTTTGTGCCTTCTTCTTCCATGGAGGTTCTTCAAATCAGTAGTTTCTTCTTGATGGAAAAGTTTTTATGGCTTCTTCATGCTTCAGTGATGCTCTTCATGATCACTCTTTGTTCTTGTTTTAGGGGACATTTCCCTAGTTGGAGGCTTCTTCAATTCTTCACTAGGTTTTTACCTCTTTTTGGGGGAGGATTTTTCCCACATGATTTTCTCTCTTTCCCCATTTTCAGAGGTTGCATCTCTTTGCATTGTACATGGGTACCTAACATGGCATCGCTGCCGAGATCCATTTCTACATTTCTTAGTTTTATGAACTTAAGGCATTTCCCTAAGTTGCACTTAAGGGGTGGTGTTAGAGTAAATAATTAATTATTAATTATTTATTCTATTTGCTTAAGTTTACTTAGGTAAATGCATTTCATTTATTAGTTGTAGTCTAGGAGTTTTTTATTAGTTGTTGATAATATGGGAGTTTGTTCTCTCCTAAGTCATCCTTATCCTCTCACCTTGTTCGAGGACTTTCCACCTCATGTGGATGTATGATTAGTTGTCACACTTATCTCCTAGCATCTTCTAGCTTCTTCTAGGAGATTCCTGGAGCTCTTTATATTCGGGCTCCCTCATTGTATTTTCATCATAATATCACATTCAACATATGTAAATACATTTTTTCTTGTGTTTGCATATCTTGCTATCTCTCATGTCCATTTAGGGTTTTTCCCTAGCTCCACGCTCTTCCTTCCTTGGCTTCCCTTTAACAGTTTATTGCATGCAGGTGATCTTGGGCATGTTTGAAGTTAGATTTCATCAACTCCAAAAGATCTAACATATAAGGTTGTAAATAAAAATTTGGTCAAAGTTATTATTCAAGTAGCTGAACAAGAATATGGACAGTATTAGGACATCAAAGAACAACCCTTATAAATTTGGTTCTTTGTTAACATGTCTTTTCTTTTATGTTCAAAAAATTTTTCCATCAAAAGGTTTAGTAGTATGGAGGAAAGATGCTCCAATTTTGTATTAAATTAATTATTTCATTGCAAAAATGTGTGAAAATTTTGATAGTATTATGGATAATTAGTATGAAGTTTTAAAGGAGAAGATGAACAACAAGTTCAAGATTCCTCCCAAGCTAGTTGAAGAATATAAAGATGATGTATGTTTTATGATTGATTGTGATAGAGTGTATATCTAGGAAGTCAAGCCTAGAGTTGCATGAGTAAAACCTCTTTCATATGAGTTTAACATTGATGAAACAAAGGACATTATTGAAGCACTAGTGAATGAGCCAGTAGATCCAAAGAAACCTAGTTTTGAAACATATGATGAGGCAAAGGCTAGAATTGAGCTTGAAATCAAGCTACCCTAGGCTATAAGAAAATGTAAGAGGAAGGTAGCCCAGTTGAAAACTACAAGTGCCCCTCTAATTCTTACCTAGGGTAAAGGTGAAGATATTGAGGAATATAAAGAAGAAGAAGAGAAGGAATCTATGAAAGAGGAAGAGCCAGTGAAAAAGATGAGCAGGGTAATCATTACCAAGCCACCCTTAGCCTCCATAGCTATATTTACAAGGAGATCAAAACGGAAATGTTTCAATGAAATTGTATTGAATAGGCCCCCACTCACCTTTCAAGAAAGGTTGAAATAGATGGAAGAAGGTGTAGGCATCACAAACTTCAAAGCCTTATAGTTTGAGACAAGAATAGATGCTGAGAGGATGCAAATTGAGGAGGTAGTATTCAATAAGATGGGAAAATGGAAATATCCCCCTGATTAGATTGCCTCTTAGATTTCAAATGAATTATTGGAAAGATTGCAACCAAGGTAGGAATCAGCTATACAAACAACAAAAGACATATATGTGCAATCTTTGAAAAAGTTACTACCTAATCTTATAGATGTAGAAGATAAGGCAACAATGAAAAATTATGAAGGTAAATTGATGATCAGATTTAATACATATTTGATTTTGATCAAAGACATTAAGCATGTGGTTAAAGATGCTACAAACATGTAGAAAAATGTCTGTCATCTACACAAGCCCAGTGAATATCTAGTAGAAATCAAGGATGATAATGATGAAGAAGATAACACTCCATGTGTCACTTTTGATGTTGAGGACTATTAGGCATTAAAGAATGATGATGAAGAAAAAGAGGAAGAAGTTGAAGAGGAAGACAAGGAACACGATGAAGAAAATGATCCAATGAGAATAGTAGAACAAGTTATAGCCTCCCTTCCTCACTCTCCACCAAAGATTGCCACATCATCAGGGTTGGAGATAGCTTCAGCAAATGTGATCACATCTACAATAGACACATCATCTGTTCAGTCACTATTTTCTCTCTCTTAGCTCCTAGTATCAATAATGGAAGTGTCTACAACTTCAGCTACCAAGATACAACCCTCCTCTTTATTAGATCTTGAGTCAACAACATCAGTAGCATCTAGTTCTACAATTGTGTCAACTTCTTCAACAACATGTACATTAAGCTTATCATCATGTTCTACAATTTTCACTACTAAATCTTTGTTAGTGCCAAAGTTTGTTCTAGTAAGTTCTTCTATTGTAAGTACTCTAGTTTTTGATCCACCTATTGTTACTTCAATTTTGGACAGCACATTAGTTTTGGATTTAGTTTGCACTTCTCTCAGCTCTTGTCCAATTGGCCCCAGTCAAGTTTTTACTACAAGCCTAGCTATCTCGACAATTGTCTCTATTTCTAAGTCCAAGCTAGTAATGTCAAAAGTAGAACCAAGGAAACCCCTAAAAATTCTACTTACTAGTAAAGAAATTGATGATGATATTGATTTGGACAAAGAAATTGTAATTCCTAAGTTGGATTTGGATACTACTATAGTTGAAGAAATGAGACTGATGAGTTAGCTCTTGGAATAGAAGGCAAGGCATAAGAAGTTAAGAGCTGAAAGAGATAGAGAGTTTAGAATAATTAAGAATGCAAAGAATATAATAATAGAGGCTATAGGTGTTGATGTGGATTCATCTCAACACATTTTTTTATAGTTGGAAGAAGCTATCAGTAAGTTCAATGAGGATACATCTGGTCAAGAAAAACTAATTGAAAAGGTAGAGAAAAAGTTTGATAATACGGTGTTTGAACATATTGCTCAGTGCATTGCTATTAACTAGGTAGAGCTATCTTCAATTTTGAGTAATCTTGAGCATTCTTCCACCAATGTGACATCTCTTTTTTTAAATCTTTGTGATGTTACTAAGTATACCAAGGAGATAAAGGAGAAATTGAATAAGATTGATATAGATATGAAGGCCAGTGCTCAAAGGTTGCAGCTTGACCCCAGCTCAAGCTCAGCACATCACATTAAGGTCAATTTTTTGTCAGATATATAGGTAGAATTGCTAAGAGAGGAAGCCAGGATTAGGTCCACATTGATAGATATACAAAACATGATCCTCCTAATCATGGACACAATGCAAAAACATATTGCATATTAAAAGACATTGGTCCAAGATAACAATTTTTCTATTGTAGACCATATGATTGAACTTTAGCAAAAGTTCAAGTGGTACTCTCTACCTACAAAATTTTGCAAGAAAATTGGGATAAGACTTTAGCTCTTATTCTCTAGGTACACTCTAAGTTTCTCTCACATTTTGATGTCTCTATTTGAATATATTTCATAACTCTTTGGCATTATTGTCAAAAAGGGGGAGTAAGAGATGGTAAGAGATATGTGGAGACAAAGGATGAGACAATATATTGGTATATGTACAGAAAGGATGAAAGACTATTTATATATTATGACTCATGTATGGGGGAGATATGTACAAATGTAAATACAATAGCCTTACAAAGATAAATTTTGAAAAATAAAAATCAATATGTTAGTGTACATAAGTTGTGGCTTATAAGTGTTTTTGTCACTAATGCCAAAGGGGGAGATTGTTGGTATTATGTTATATTTATCATTAGTGACAACACTTATTCAATTTTGTATAGTTACCAAGCTCATCACTCAGTCTAAAGTTTATACTGAGCATTCAATGGTTGCCAAGTAAGTTTATCAATTAAGCAATTCATACCGAGCATTCCTAAAGCTACCATGTGAATATAGATGGTGAGTAGTTTAGCAGTTATCATCAAGTAGATAGTGGTCATCAAGATTCGTAATGTCTATCGAGTCATCAGTTTGTGTGATGTGAAGCCAACATCTACTGAGCGATGGATGTGTAGTGTTTACTAAGTGAAAGCAAGGTAAACTAAGGATTCAGTATCTATCGAGTCTTCAATGGTCACAGAGTTTGAAGATACATTGTGTGATTAGTATGGACCAAGCCTCTACTTCTACCAAGTGTATGATGATGTTGAGTAATGCAATCAATGTTGAGTATTAGAAGGTCACCAAGTTAGCTTATAGAACCTAAATTTCTACTATTTGGCTAACTCAGTAATATTTTGTTCTCTTGTCTTTTAGCTGACCTTGTAATTGTAAATATTAGAATGGTATATATGTAATCTATTGTATCATTTGCAATGTATGAAAGATAGTGTGTGGATGTGTAGATATGTAATGTTTGAGAAGAGTAAATGTGAATCAGCAGCAGAGTAGAGTATTCAACAAGGTCTACAAGGAGCAGTAAGGTTATATCAATCACAAGAGGTGATATGTACTTCAAGGATCTAATCAACAATTAAGTTGTAAGCCAGATCTACTATTTCATCCTAATAGGCGAATCAATTTTCTAAATCCTTTAATAGGGTATACTTAATAGTCTTTCTTCAAATCTCTTAATAGAGTGCACACTTCTTTGTATATTTGTAAAACCTCTAACAAGGTGGATCTAGTAGTCCAAATTGCTCTTAATAGGGCAGATCATTAGAAGTGGTCAATGCAAGCCTTAATAGGACAACTTTATAATGGAGTGGTGAAGTTTTGTGGGTATCATCCCCACCCCAGTTTTAATTTCTATTTGGAAGGTTTCTAGGTCACCAAATTCTGTGTTCATGTGTCATGAATGTTTATCTTTTAGTTTGTTATGCATGTAGTAAAAGTAGATAAATTAATGGTGAATGATTTACATTGTTAAGTGTTAAATTTATGAAAGTTTTGAGGTTACTGATTCACCCCTCCCCTCTCAGTAATCTAGCTAGTCTTGACTATTTCCAATAGGTAACCATGCTCTTGATGTAAAAATATCAACTCATTTTCTCTATGGCCTACATGAAGAAAGTCTAGCAAAAAACTCCATTGTTGATATGACCTTCACTTAACAATAATTCCTCCTTTCTATTTTTTTAGTAATACATATGAAATGTGCACTCCACACTCATAATTTTACATTAGACATATTAATACCTATGGTAGAGAACTTCTCAAAAAAATTATCAGTTAAGACATCATGAATATGAAAATTGATGACATCAATCCATGAGAATGTTAACATTTAGTTAGAAAAGGTACAAGAATGATAAATTCAAAAGAAATTTTCTATTGATATAAGACAAGAATATGGTCATGTTTTCATAAGATTGAAGAAAAATAAGGATTACAGGCTTTCTATGCCATGATTATAAAAATTAGTTAACACTAATTTTATTCAATGTTATTAATTCAAACAACTCTAATAAAAGGTAAAAATAGAGTTAGACTTTATATTAGATTAGACACCATGAAGTAAATTTTATATTGTATGAAAAGAATTCAATTGATTTTCTCACATTTGCAAAAATAAAAGCTAAATGTATTTATCTTTACTTATTCCATTATTTCTAAAATAATATATTGCTACTTATGTAATGAACTAACATTTCTTATTGCATTTTAACTTAGGTCAAGATGACATATATTTATAACTAATAAAATAAATCTTAAAAATAATGTTTCAACCCAACTTGCTATAATATCTCCATAAAAGTAAGAAGGGTATATTTATATAATTAGGCTACATATATTAGGTAACTTACATAAGACATAATATTTGATCTAATGAAAAAGGATTTTCAAAAATTTTGTAGTAGAATAAGGTAACTTGTATCCAATCTAAATCATCTTCATCCATCCACAAAACTTAGCAATTGTAGAGTTTATTTCTCTATACCTAATTTAATAATTCAAACATAATCGGTTGTCTACTAGTGGCAACCGATGAGCATATCAAATGTTGAAACTTAAGCTATACCAATTGGATGATGAATTCAATTGGCAAGATTTGTAGTTGAGGTCATGGCATGTGGTGGGTAGCAGGGATTCTTTGGAGGATCATGGTGTCTATAGTCCCCATGGCTTCTCAACACATGTCCTTCACTTGTAACTTCAACGTACTCCACTAGTGAGACTTGTTTGAAGGGTATATTCATAGTGGGTGGTGACATTGTATTTAGAGTGTGTGGGTGTGGTGGGTAGTAGAGCTTCTTTGGAGGATCATGTCATCTATAGTCCCTACAACTTATCAACATACACTCCCCTTCTTCACTCAACGTGCTCAATCATGTACCCAGCACATCCTGACTGTACATCAAAATAGTTATAACTACTACTAGTATGACCATCACCATCACATTCATCACCCCTGACCTCCACTAACATCACATGTCAATATAATCAGCATTTTAGCCATGATTTTTGTTAGACTTGTGCTCATTCAACATCTATGTAGTTGGGATTAGCATTGCTCTTCATGGCTCAATTTTGCAGTTTTCTCATGTAATCTCCCTCATTTTAGTATGCACATTTTGACTGTAGTTCCCTCTTTCATACAATCTTTTCTCTCTTTACGACAGTTTTAGGGGTTATATGAGACTTTTTTCCTTATATTAGTGCAACTAATAATGTGAGTTGGCATAATAATTAGTGAATTAGCATAGTAATCAGTGAATGATGTTTGTGCAAGATCTAGGTCTAAACAGAGAAAGGATAGATAGGAAAAAAGTTTAGAAAACTTCTCAACTGTTATATAAACCAATATAAACATTGTTGTAAACATCGATCACAAACCTTATTTAAAACATCCTTAATAGTATCAACACCATAGTTTTTAATAAAATCCTATATTTAACCATAATACTAACCATATTCTTCAATCTTACCTCCATATTAACTTAACTATAACCCTAAGAAAACCATAGGTGGGAAACCCATTGGTGGCCGCAACTAGCTATAGTGGCCATAAGGGCGGTGATCTGGGCATCTTTGCTAGTGGGGGTGGTGGGCTGGTGGCCCACTGGCAGTGGCCGGGCTTGAGCATTGCTACGGTTGCATCATGGTTGCATTACCAGTGGTGGTAGCACCTAAGCTGTGCACTGCCAGGGCTACTGTAGCGTAGTAGTGGCTACTAAGCGGTGGCTTCTTTGCATGCTTTTTTTTAATTGCATCTATACAGTTTGTACGACCTACCCAGGAGGGGAAATTTTTTTCCTGAAGCTACAACCATAGAAAATAAATTTTTTTATATGAATCCTGACTATAACTGACCTTCTGAACTTAGTGGTAGTGTTCATTTAGGTCCAAAGTGCCCCAAAAATTGTTCTTCCTCTCGATTGAAGAAAAAAATCACAAACAAACTAGGGTTTGTGTCTCTAAATCTTGCCTTCAAAAATCCTTTGAACTAGAAAGAAGTAGGAAGGCTCTGATACCATGTAAAAGTTGATAAAAGTCAACTTCATAGCTCACCAAGATCACCTACATGCAAATTTCTATTGAAGATAAACCAAAGAAGGAAAGGTGGAGCTTGGAGAAACTAAACGGACTGAGAGAGAAAATATCATAATAGTGGAAATTGTATTGCTATACAATATGATATGAAATTACAATAGGAGAGCCCAAATATAAAGGCCTCAAGGAAGCTTCTAGAATGAGCTAGAAAGTGCTAGGAGATAAGGTTGACAACTAAGAATACATCCACAAAAGTTGGATTATCATCGATCAAGGTGAGAAGATAAGTATGACTTAGATAGGAACAAACTCCCGTATTGTTAACAACTCCTAGACTAGAACTAATAACTAAATGCATTTAACTAGGTAAACTTAAGTAAAGCATAAATAATAATAATTTACTCTAACAATTATTTCTATAATGATAATAATAATATATAATTTTAAGTTTATTCAATTTTTTGTGGTAAAAATAAATAAATATGAAAATTTTATATATATATATATATATATATATGTATGTATATATATATATATGTATGTATATATATATATATGTATGTATATATATATATATATGTATGTATATATATATGTATATATGTATATGTATATATATGTATGTATATATGTGTATATATATATGTATATGTATATATGTATATGTAGATATATATGTATATGTAGATATATATGTATATATATATGTATATATGTATGTATATATATGTATATATCTATACATATATATACATACATATATATATATACACACACACACACACACACACACATATATATATATATGTATATGTATATATATGTGTATGTATATATATATATAAAGATGAAAAGTTAAAAATATATAAATATCCTACTCAAGGATATATTCAAATAATTTTTATAAAGAGGAAATTGTCTTGAAATAAATCTTATGGGAGAACTATATCATAAACAAGTATAAGGTGTTGTAAGAATTTTTTGAGCATTGATGGATAAATGAAATTTTCCAAAAAAAAAGAGGAATTTTTTTTTTAATCCTAAAAGAAAGATTACAAAATCTCAAATTAAAAATTACAATGCATGATTGCACACAACCCAAAACATATTAATTTGTTGCTATTCATAGTCCAGAATTAAATAAAATAATTTTCTACTAGTTTTCTTCTTGTTGCTCATTGCTTCGATAAATGACAACTCTCTGTAAGGCTAATCTAATTTTTGACTCACACCTTTTTTTTCATCTTCCCAACAACATCAATACAAATCATGATGCCCTTTCTTTAGATAAAAATAAATGGTACAAATATTTTCAATCATCTTGCATGCAATATTTAAAGATTATTGAACATTGATTTTCAAATGATCTTTTCAAACCTCAATATAAGGTATGCCTTTGGCATAAAAATAGACATTAATGATGTTTTATATTTGATTAAAGTGTCATACACTATCTAGGTTTCCATGTTTATACTTTTTGAGTATGTGTATTTGTTTGCATCAGCATCTCTATATTAGAGCACTGTTTCATAGAGTTTGGTTGATATTATGGACCTCAAATTTGATTAGTCAAGAATGCTCCAATATGTAGGAAATTAATATTGTAGTTCTACTAACTAAATTATATCTAGTCATTCTCTTTTACAAAGTTATAAATAGTGCACCCTATCAAGTGATATTTTCACTTAAATTTCTTTATTTAGTATTGCTCAATTTTTCACCTCTCTAGTCTCAATATTCATCTCACCAATACCAATACCTTGGCTCAATTAAACATGATATCTTTTGAAGAGCATTATGAAATGCAATAACTACCTCATTTATTCACCACATCTTTGATATATCTAAAATCTCATGTCTAATAGAGTCTTTTTCCAACATTGTGATTAGAATGATTAGTTTCAACCACCACATTGTCATCACTAGCATCCCAAACAAGAAGCAATAAATTGGAAGTGTTCATCACTTCATAATAATGTATGATAATTTTTGTTGAAATGTATTGAGAAAACCAAATACTTTGTAGGGGCCTCTTCAAGGGAAAAGACATTACAAGAAATTAAGGCTCATTTCTTTGTCTATCATCTAAGAGTTAAATTTATTCCAATTTTCAATTCAGATACTAGTGTAACATAGAACAAGATTACCTTGTCATTTAGAAATGTTTTAGTGTCTAGGTTTGGAATCATCTCTCATAATATTATTACTAGCACTTGCATATTTAAAGGGTACAAGGGTTAAGCCAATAGTCTTTTATACTATCAATGATGTTCTTGAGTAGTTAGTACCATGTTTTTGGTTAGAGTCTTGTAGTTCCTGTAACATATTTAGTACAATATTTCAATTTGTATTGCTTTATACTGCTAGAATAAATACATTTTATTTGAAGTGCAATAAGACTTAAGTGAGTTTCATGTTTTTTTATGATTGTATATGGATTAGTTTATATTTTGAAGTATTTATCAAATGTGAAAGTTGGCCAAATACAGAGCCTACCTATCAATTTCACCCTAGATATAGCATATAATTTGTTACATAGATGATATCACTAATCTCACCAAGAGCACTGTTCACTAATTTTACTTTTATCCACCTATTTCTTGTAAGCATATTGTATTGTCCTTTGCACAGATGTACCAAATTCTCTATTTTCATCAGCACTAAAGTGTAAATCCATACAAGTCATTAAATTCCCCCAATCATGTTGTGTCAGGCTTGTATCTTGTATGATATGCTATAGCTAATGGAATTCTACTTGCATTTTATTCTCAATTTCTTGTTAAAAAATTGCTTGAAATATGGTAATTTTTATAAATTGGTCCCATAGTAACTAGGCATATGAATGTGACATGTAAATCAAATTTCCAGAAGAAGGGTTAGTTGTGCTAGGTAACTAGAAAGTATATCTGATAGTCCACGAAAGTATGCATGTTATTGATTGGGAAAGCCCTATCATAGATGACTATCAATTGTAAGGAGGACCTTTGGACCTATCAGGCTGAGTTCATCAATAAATATGTATTTCACATATTTTAAATCCTCTTGTTAATAGAATAAATTACACCACTAAAAAAGAGAACTCAAACATTCATCATATCTTTGCATTTATGTCACTATCATGGACACATATAGACATACCTTGTATGTCTCTATTATTAGGATTAACAAGACTAAAATAAAAATTACATGCAAATATAACCAATATCATAAAATATTAAATCACATGGAAGAGAACACAAGCCACAAAGATTTAACGTGGTTCACCCAATCCCTAGGTTATGTCCACCAAACAACATGTCCAATATTCTTATTATCTAGTGATTACAACTTCATTACAATTTGTAATCCCTTACAACTCAATATTGTTGCATGAAGCTACAATCACCATCATACATTATGGAATCCCTAACCTTAAGCCGTTTTATACAATCTGTTTCTTCTTACAAAATTAAGGCTAGAATAAGTCATCTAATAGAAAAATAGAAGTTGATACCTTTTACTATTGGAAATCTAATGGGAAAGTGACATGTTGAGGGAAGGGAGGGCTGAATCAGGATCTCCAATAAAATTTGTTGAAGTTGAAGAAAGATCAACCCCACAACTCCAAATAATCACCTACATGCAAATACCTATCATAAAAAGAGAGAAGCAGAAGCCATGGAGGCTATCCAATTCCCAGATCCATAGACAAGACATTCTTGATAAGAAAAGAAAGAAATTGCTATAATCAAAAGTAAATCAATGATTGTTAAAAAGAGAGATCAGTCCTTATAAAATGAGAACAAAACCCTAAGAGGTAACTATCCTAGGTTGCATTATAATAATTAATAAAATAATTAATTATTATATGCACAAAGTTTAAATTAAGTAAACTAGAGATAATAAGTGACTTCACAATTAAGTCAATATGATTTGATTAATAAGAAAATACTTTATTACTCTAACACCCCCCCTTAAGATAAACTTATGTAGTGAGCTATGTATTCAATATTTGATCATATGTACTAGGTGATTACAGTAGCTAAATTCCAATGCATTTTGGTGAGATGACTCATTTACCATATAGACATTCTTTTATTCCTATTTTTGGAGGCCATGGAGATACCTTTCATCATAGATTGATCAACTCTTTAGACTTGGTCTTTTCTACCTAATCATGTTCTATATAGTGGAGGTTCTTTAGATCATATTTTTTTAGTATTTGCAAGTTCACGTTTCAATGGTGTTCTTTGTGATCATCTTTTATTCCTATCTTTTGGGACATTCCATAGTTTAGAGACTTCTTCTATCCTTCACTAGTTCTTTCAACATTATTTCCATCTCTTTTTTGAGTAGGGTTTTTCCCATGTGGTTTTCTCCATTTTTCCTCTTTTCAAAGATTTGGTTGTGCTTGAGTAACTCATCAAGTAGCTCACTCCATTGAACCAAGAAAGAAATAGAACCAACATAGCACCCATATAATGTTGAGAGGTAAGGCAAAAATAATGAAATTGAATATAATATCTCTTGTAGAAAGAAGAACCATGAACATTGAGAGTTCAAAAAAACTATAAAAATATATAATGTTATGTGTCATTGACATATCATGAGGCTAATATCATGGAACAATCACCTGATAAAGGAAGATAGTGAATATGGCCAACACGAAATCCCCCAAGGTACTTTATAATGTAGTGTGAGGAAAAAAAAAACAAAGATGTGCAAGATCTCAAAATGCAATAGAGTGGCACATTATCTCAATGCATTTGCAAAAATACTACAAAGATCAAAAGAGGCAAGGATAATATAATAGATAGTACAAACCATAATGAATCATCTAAAGTAACAAAATTGATCTTTGAACCTGAAACAACCAAGATATCCACTAGAACACAAACAAAAAAATAAATTGATTAAATTTTCCTAGAGTAGAATATGAAAAAATAACTAGCATTAATGAAAAGAGTACAAAAAGACCTTTTCAACAATATAAATAATTTCCAAATCGAAGATCAAAAGCTCAAGATATGTCTCCCAGAGTGCAAAATAGAACCTCTAACTTTGACCGCATAAATTAGAAACCAAAGAACATGAAAAGTCTAAATAAACTACACCATCACAATGGGCTTAGAATCAAATTTCTAATACTATTTTATTTCTGAAAAACGAAGCCTGGATGAGCAAGTTGCGACCAAAAAACCACATGTAGGTCAAAAAATAGATGAAAGGGAAAAATATAAATAAATAAAAATCACTACTTCGGGACCTGTGTGGAGATGCCTTGGGAAGTGTATTTGCCAGTAATAGAAATTACCTAGGGAAGTATGCTAGTTCATACCATATCTGTCTCAAGAAAGCATACAAGTTTCATACGAAAAATACCTTAGGAAGCATGTCATTTCTATACCAAAATTGCGTCAAGAAGTATGATAGTTTTGTACTAGAATTTGTCTCAATTTCTATGCCAAAAAATATCAATTTTTGTACAAAGAAATCTTGATTTTTGTGCATTTAAACCTTGATTTGTGTTCCAAAAATATTGATTTCAGTGCTAAAAAAATCATAAAATCTTCACCTTGAGAAACATGCCCAATTTGGGAGAAAATTAATTTTCCCAGATTCCAACTATGTCCAAATTGGATTTTTTTAATATGGGAATAGGGTTTTTGGGTGGTACGAATACAACAATGAAGTCTGTTTGGGTTCAAAATGCATTGAAAAAATAGCCCCCCTAGATCCAATACAAAACATGTCTAAAAACTCAAATTCTATGAAATAAAAAACATAGTTCTAAAAACCAAACCAAATCTCTCATAAATAGAATAGGGGCATGAAGATCTAGATATTTGGTACCATTATGAAGTTGATGAATGATCAACCCCATAGCTCGTAAGAATCACTTGCATGCAAACACCTATCATAGAAAGAGAGAAGCAAAAGTTATGGAGGCTAGAATCCTAGATCCATAGATGAGACATTCTTGATGAGAAAAAAGATAAATTTCTATAATCAAAAGTGAATCAATTAATGTTACAAAGAAAGATCAATCCTTATGAAAGGAGATCAAAGCATTGAAAGGTCAGTAACCTAGGTTGCATGATAATAATTATTATATGTCCAAAGTTTAGCTTAAGTAAAGTAGAGATAAGAAGTGGCTTCTTAATTAAATCAATATGATTTAATTAATAAGAAACTACTTTATTACTCTAACAAAACTTTTACCACTTTAAACATAAACCATACTAAATATAATTCACCAACTTCTCATTAATATTAATCATACAATATTGTGTAATAACATGTAATAACAGATCTAACATCTACTAGCATGTTAAAAACATAAGGAAGTAATGAAACAAGATTTGGTAATGTAGAAACTCTTCAAGATAAAGGTAAAATTATAGTAGCGATGACACACACAAAATTTTCACTACTATAGTAACAAAGTATTTATTAGGGATACTGGATGATCACTTTTGATATAAATCTAGTCTATAAGCAGCTTGCTCTAGTAAAATATTTTTGTAATGCCCTACCGGGGAACCCAAATGAGATTAATCTAATGTTTCACTAAGTTTGCCAAACATTTTTTTTTGAAAGATAATGACAAAAAGAAATAACATAGCGGAAGAAATAACTCACATACATACAACCATCCATAAACATATTACATCTCTTAAGGGTTCCATGATGTTGAATCACATGTATAAGTTCTATTAATACTAAATTTGACACACAAAAAATCAACATCATTGAATAACCACACTAAAAAATCCTAGTAAATAATATACAATTACATAAGATGTCACTTGGCATAACTAGAATGCATAATCATGTGATGTACAAATCACATGGTATGAAAAGCTCAAAGAATATACATCATGAATAGAATAAATCATCTCATAATATCTCTAATAATAAAATACAATACAATAGAATATAACCATCCATTAGAAACACAAGATCAGGATGAAAGGAACAACTACACAAGTACATCCAACAATAATATCCAAATTTCGAATCTCAATGGTATAAAAAACACTACCACTCGACCTCATGGAATCTAAATGACCCACTCCTACCATGTAGAGGAGCTAATCACTAGTCACATGTAGATATCAATACACAAGTCATAAACAACATCTTGGTCAAGGAAAACTTGATAGCTATTTATCTCAAAGGTAACAAGACACATGTAACATCTAAATCTAGAGGCAAAAAAGACATGTAGGAAATCCACTATGTAAGCAAACAAGTGTCATTACATGAGCCAACTCTATGGTTACCCTGGTAGCCTATCTAGACTCCATCCCCCTAGTGTCTCTATGTAGCACTTGTATCTTTTCATATAGACAAGGCATACTTATGAAGAAAGGTCTGGACCAAACATTGTCTCTACTCCCATCCAAGCCTATACTAGAACTCAAGGCATGGGTGAGGAAAAAAATTGACTCTTATGAATTTATTTTAAACACATTTAATAAAATGTTATCACTTATTAAAACAAATTACAATGGGTTACGTAGGTAACCTCTTTAGGGCTCTAACCTCCATTTTAAGTCACTTCCCAACATACACATAGATCACGTACCCTAAGCTCATTAAAAGTACATCTCATAAAATCACACCTTTCAACTCATTCCTTTACAAGCAACTAGAAAACACCTAAAGACAAATTACAAGATTCACCTCATTCCTTTACATGCAACTAGAAAGAAATTAAGAAAAATCACAATATTCACCTCAGTCATTTAGAACAAACTAGAAAGAACCAAAGATAACTGATTGAAAACTCAAAGGTTATACTAGGAAAATCATACCATTCACCTTAGTTATATACAAGTAATTAGAAAGCACTAATAAGGAACTGATCAAAACACATCATGAAATACATGAGTACATCACAATGGTTAGGTATAAAAGATAGTCTACATAACATCATCATAGAAGAAAAACCCCAAGCCTTTGGTTAACATCCTAACTGGTCAATGTACTAAGTCAAACCAAAAACCAACAACATAACACATCCATTACATCAAATACATAACAAATGTAGCTTTTATAATTCATTAGATTTTGAAAACATTAAAGTTCAATTTCACTATTGGGTTTCAATTTTTCATTTTCATTTTCAAGTATTACAGCCGATAAGATTTTTGACTAAAAATAAGGTTCCAATTTTCCATTTTCCCTAAAGTTAGATTTGCTAAGGTTTTCGAGTTCACAAGAATCACAATAGATTCAAAAAATCCATTAAAAGTCATTTAAATATAAAACCCCATATTTTATATAAAAATAAATTATCATATAATAAAACCAACTTCATTACAAAATATCTAAATTAAAAATGAAATTCTATTTTGAATTGACGGTGTCCTTATAACCTATCTTTTAATAAATATTAATATTATTTAAGTAATAATTATTAAATTATTAAAATAACAACTATAATATTATTAATAAAATAATATTAATTTATTAATAAAAATAAATATTATTTAATAATATAATAAATATTAATAATATTTAATAATAAAAAAAACTATATTAAAATAATAATTAATAAAAAAACCTTTTTTTTTAAAATACATGCTAAATTTTTTTAAGGCCTGTAGATCATTGTTGTAGTAACCTTGATTGCCATAGTAGCTTTAGCTACTAACAATAGCTTTGGCTACCTTCACAACCAAGCTACATGAGTAGTGTGGGATTGGGAGGTGATGACCATGATCAGTAAAAATATGATAGGGAAACAATTGTCAACTTATCAAATTTGTAAATCTAATTTATGATATTCTTTTTCAAACCCCATCTTGTATCCAAACAATCAAATTTTGAATCCCCAAATTTATCAAACAAGGGTTTCAAATCTCCAATTCCTTCCCAATGTTCTAAAAATAGATCCATTCAAACACAAAGAAGAAAAAGAGATTTCAAAGAGGAAATTATTGTGCAAAACTGACAAGATCCTACCTTGATCTGATGCTAACCAATTGGGACCTTAGAGCTCGCATGAAATTCTCGTCCTTTCAAAAATCCTCTTTCTCAAAAATCTACTCCTCTAAACCTGTGTGTGGAGAAATGAGATCTAATTTCTTAATAACGAGCCTTCTTCCTTTAAGGTTTTGGTTTTACAATCATGTGAAACCCTTTTCTTTATTATTTTATTTTATTTTAATTTCATGTGCAAACTTTTTACATTTTAGTTAAATTAAACTTTATTAAATTTATTCTCTCTCTCTCTCTCTCTCTCTCTCTCTCTCTCTCTCTCTCTCTCTCACACACACACACACACACACACACACACACACACACACACACACACACACATGAAACTAGAGGACATATTTAATATATTTATTAGTTCAACTAATAATAATATTTAGAGTTTATTATTAAAATAAAACTCGCAAAAAAGATTTTATTAAATAAAATAAATATAATTATGCCAAAATGTGAACTTTAATTAAATCTTTTAAATATTGATTTTTATTTATAAGTTTTTTGTTAAATTAAATCATTTAATAATCTTTGATTTGATTTAATAAGAAAACACATCATATAGAAAAAGTACTAAATAAAACTTAAGGGTCAAAAGTCACGAATTCACATCACTTGATGAATTCAAAAAGGTAAATAACTCATATACTTGTCCTACTTTCTAGTCCAATTGGCTTAGGTTTAGGATTTAGACTCAAGAATTATCTCCCCTCTTTTAATATTGAGATATTGTGATAAGGCATAATCATCCTAACAATTTAGGGAAGTCAATGCTCAGTACCTGCTATCTGCATAAAATTTGAGCATGTACATATACATATAAATCTAAACTAAATAGGTAATGGGTGATCCCACAATATTGGGTGTCATTTTTGTGGCACAAACAAATTTAGAAACTAATGCAAGTTTCCATTCCTCATTTATGCAATTTTTTGCATGGATATTAGAAATACATTTGTGTGAACATCTTCTGCATATAGGTTCATGTGAACCTTCTTAAATAAAAATCGTCATGTTCACATGAACATAAGAATTATATATGTTTGCATGAATGCACTTAATTTTTGATTTACGCTTAAAGGCCAATGTCTTATATTTTAGTGTTCATTTTTATGGAGAAGTAAAATTGTTTTGAACATTATAGTGAATGTCTCGTGCTGAGCGAGCTATATCTTTTTCCTCCAAATTTTCGTCATTGCACTATTTTAGGTATGTTTATATGTGATTATTTGAATGTTTTTAATGTTTCTTAAATTTTTTTAAAATATTTTAATGTTAATTTAGTAATTCTTTTGGTTGGTAAATGATGGAAGCCTAGATTAATTATTATTATTTATTGGAATTAATTATTAGTATATGTTAAGTGAAGGTAGATTCGAACCCAAGAACTCCCACATGAGAGGCTCACAAGTTATCATTGAGTTGTAGGCTTTTGCCCAAGTTAATTTAATATTTTTATTTCTAATTAATGTTAGTTAATTATATGTATTATTGAGCAAAAAAAAAAAATTAGTTAATTATATTAATTTTTTTTTATAGTTTTTTTATTGGTAAGTTATATATTAGCATTATTAGAAAAATATTAGAATAACATTAGAAATATTTTTTAAAAATTAGTCTAGAATATAGAAAAATATTAGTGTTATTAGATAGATATTAGAAAAAATACTAAAAATTATTTAAAAATATTAAAAAAATAATAGTCTAGAATATTAGAAAAATATTAGTAAAACATTATGAAATAAATTTAGGAAAATATTAGTGTTATTAGAAAATATTAGGAAAAATATTAGAAAGTACTAGAAAAACATTAGAAAATATTAAAAACATTAGTCTAGAATATTACAAAATATTAAAAACATTAATCTAGAATATTAGAAAATATTACAAAAACATTCAAAAATACAAAAAATAAATTAATCTACAATATTATGAAAATTCTAGTTTAACATTATGAAACAAATTTAGAAAAAATATTAGTGTGATTAGAAAAATATTAGAAAAAAATTTAGAAAATATTAGAAAAATATTAGAAAATATTTTAAAAATATTAGTCTAGACTATTATAAAATATTAAAAAAACATTAGTCTATAATATTAGAAAAATATTAATTTAACATTAGGAAACAAATTTATAAAAATATTAGTATAACATTAGAAAATGAAAAATAAAAAAATAAATGTTCTAACCCTAACCCTATCTCTAACTCTACCTCTAACTCAAACTAAAACCCTAACTCTAACCCTAATTCTAACCCTAACCCTAATCTTAACTTGATCTCTAACCCTAACCCTAACTCTAACTTGAACCCTAACTCTAACTCTAATTGTAACCCTAACCCTAATGCTAATCCTAACTCTAATTCTAACACTAGCCCTAACTCTAATTCTAACTTAAACTCAAACCCTTTAATTCTAACCCTAACCCTAACCCTATTCCTAACTCTATCTGAAACCATAACCCTAATCGTAATCCTATCTCTAATTCCATCCCTAACCCTAACCCTATACAACCCTAGTTCTAATATTAATTATAACTCTAACTCAGGCTTGAAACCTAACTAGCTCTAACTCTAATTCTAATTTTAATTATAACTCTAATTACATAATCCTAACCCTAATGCTAACCCAAACTTTAACTATACCCAAGTATTTTTAACCCTAAAACTCTAATTCTAATTCTTAACCTAACCTTAAGCCAAACCCTAACTCTAACTCTAGTTCTAACTCAAATTCAAACCCTAACTCTAACCCTAATCCAACCCTAACCCTAACTCTAACCCTAATCTAACCCTAATCCTAATCTAACTCTAGCTCTAACTCAAACTCAAACCCTAACCCAAACTCGAATATAACCCTAAACCTAACTCTAGCTCTAGGTCTAACTCTAACTCAAACCCTAAACTTAACCCTAACCCTAGTCCTAACTCTATCTCTAACCCTAATCCTAACTCTATTTCCACCCCTAACTCTAACCCTAACCCTATATAACCATAATTCTAATCTTAATTATAACTCTAACTCAAACATGAACTCACCTTAATTATAACTCTAATTGTAGTTCCCTAACCCTAATGCTAACCCAAACTTTAACTATACCCATATTGTTAACCCTAGATCTCTAATTCTAATTCTAACCCTAAAGTTCTAATTTTAACCCTAACTCTAGCTTTAATTTTAATTCTAACCCTAATCCTAACCCTAGTCCTAACTCTATAACTATAACCCTAATCCTAACTCTATCTCTAACCCTAACCCTACCCTTGTATATAACACTAATTATGTAAGCATAATTTTAATCTTAATTATAACTCTTTAACTCTAACTCTAACTTGAACCCTAATTATAACTCTAATTCTAACTCGGACTCCAATTATAACACTAATTATAAGTCTAACTGCAACCCTAAGCCTATGATCTAAATCATTTTAGCAATTCATAGGACAATATCGAAAGAATAAATATTGTATTGTAAATACATAATAAACAATATGAAAACTTTTATTCATTCATAATATTAAACAAAATTTTCATACAATTGTAGACAATCTCGTAAGTGAGATGTATAACTGTAAATCAATAAATCAAGATATAATACAAATCGACAATCTTAGCATACAAGATGAATCATTTTGTCAATTCAAAGGACAATAGAAAAGGAAGAAATAGTAGTATTGTAAACAAATAATAAACAACATCAAGAACTCAATTTATCCATAATATTAAATCAAATTTGGACAAACTCATGGAGGATTTGTGTGTCCAAGCTCATAAACATTGGGCTATACTATGAATGAGATGTATGCCCATGAACTCTATAGGTGTTGGGCAATCTCATGGTTGAGATTTTTGCCAATGAACTATGTATATAAGATCTTATACAAAATGGAAATCTCGACAAACAAGATGTATCTCCATCTCCTTCTTGTTCAATTTATCTTAAGCCTCTTTATACATCTTCATGGAAGTTGAAATGTCATTCCATTTAAATCCTCATTAGAAGTTCAATGGACAATTCAAAAATTGAAAAGTCATTACTTAATAGAGTATGCCAGCTTAATTCTGATCACCCTAATGCTAAGCCAAACTTTAACTATACCCCTATTCTCAACCCTAGAACTCTAATTCTAACTCTAATAGGCTAAAGTTCTAATTTTAACCCTGAGTCTAGTTCTAATTCTAATTCTAACTCTAACTCGAACCCTAACTCTAATCCTTTAATTCTAATCCTAACTATAACCCTAGTTATAACTCTATCTCTAATCATAATCATAATTGTAACCCTAATCCTCACTCTATCTCTAATCCAACCCTAACCCTAATCCTAGTTCTATAATACTAACCCTAACCCTATATATAACTCTAGTTGTGTAACCCTAACCCTAATGCCAACCCACACTTTAATTATACCCCTATTGTTAATGGGCTAGAAGTCTAATTCTAATTCTTAACCCTAACCCTAAATGAAACCCTAACCCTAGAACTCTAATTCTAGCTCAAATTGTAATGCCCTGCCATGTGACCCAAAAGAAATTAACCTAATATTTCACTAAGTTTGACAAATAACATGTATAAAAATCATAAAGTAATGGAAGCAATAACATACAATCATACATAAGAAAACATAACAAATTACATTCCTTACGGATCCCAAGACGTTGAGTCACATTTAATTTTAATTAACACTAAATCCTATATATAATTAATATAGATCAAATAATAATATACAAATATGAATCCATTTAAATAATATACAATTATATATGATTCCACTTGGAAATAAACAAAATGCACAATCATCCATTGTACAAGTCATAGGGTATGAAAGGCTGATAAAATATACATCATGAAATAAATTACACCATCTCTTAAGATCTTATGAAATCAAATACAATACAATAGTACAACCATCCATCATAGAAATACAAGAATAGATAGAAAGGAACATCTACACAAACACATCTAGCAGAGACATCTAATGGTATAACAAACATTGATCATAATCACAGATTCCACCAATACGATCATCCTAATAGGACTGATCTCAAAATCAAGTATACATAAACCAATCCATGTCATAACACGAAATCACCAAGAATAAATCATATAAACAACTTAGTCCTATAAAAGCATTTGGAAAGAAATCCAAATACAACTAATTGAAGACTCAAAAGTTATATTAGATAGGTGACACCATTCACCTTAGTTTCACACATGAACACCAAAAAGAAATAACAATCAATACATCAAAACATTTCATAGAGCATACCAGACACATTACTATGGTTGAGTATAAAAGATCAAGAACAAAACATCATTATGACATCACAAAACAGAACTCTCGAGCATCTAGTAAACCTCATGACTGGCCAGAGCTAAGTCAAACCCAAAAACCCCAACACTAGTAAATCATGCATTACAAAAAGTGCATACAAAAGTGAATTTCATAATTCATTAAATTTTGAAAACCCTAAAGTTCAATATTTACTAGCAGTTTTTAGATTAAATCACAGACGATTGTATAATGGAAATAAATTTTCTCAAGCAAGAGTTTTAACCCACAAATTTTTTGAAAGCAAAAACACAATAGATATGAAGAAGATAGGAATTTGAAGAACAAGAAACTATTGCAAAAACCTATAGGATCCTACTTGGATTTGATGGTAAAATAATGAATGCAGAAACATGCAAGAATCTTCCTTTTTCCTTCAAAAACCCTCTTTTTGGAAATTGGCTCCTCCAAACCTATGGATCTAGAAATGAGCTCTGATTTCCTTAACAAAGAGTTTTTCCCCCAAATCAAGGCTTTGATCATGCAATCATGTGAAAACCCTTTTTCTTTAATTATTATATTTATATTTCATGTACACTCTTTATGCAATTTAATTAAAATAAACTTTATTAAATTAAAGCTTTCTATCCCTTATTAAATCATGAAACATTTTTAATATCATATTTATTAATTTAACTAATAATATTATTTAGAGTTTATTCATCTATTCTATATATATGTAAATTCTCCTACTCAATAGATAATGGAAACAATTATTGTTATTATATATAAATTTTTGAGATTCTACTGATCTTGAAGGCTTTAGGGGCATATTGCTTCCCCAATGTTTTGTTTGAAGCTTTTCACATATCTAGATGGTTACTTATTTTTTAGAAAGTTTTAATTATAGTTGGCAGGTTAAGTAGCAGCTTTTAGAATTTTGGATGGGTTGGAAATATGAATTTATATGGGTTTTAGGATTTAACACTTAAAAATTCCAGACTTTGCTGAGTATCTCTTCAATTTTAGGTTCCTTCTTATCTGTTTTTAGTAGTTTCTTTTTTCCTAATCTCTCACCCTTTGTTGATCATATTATGAATTATTTAGAGCTAGTATTTTTATTTTTAATTTAAAGAAACTGGCAGAGCAAACAAAAATCACCTTGAACTAGTACTAAGAACTGATTGCTTTGCTTTTGGACTTTCAGTCCTTCTGAGCAATATCAGTTTTTTAGTTTGGTTTCTTCTATCTTTATTCAGATAGCTACAAAAGGTAATTTTACTTATTGGATCTACTTGATTTCAGCTTTGGCTCCGTCTTCTTTCTTGATGCCCTTCTATAGAGTTTATCTAGCGTTAGTGACATTAATTTTTAGATATTGTATTGTTGTGATCTTCAAAGGCAACCAAAATTGTAGATTTGGAGTAATAGGACTGGTAAGATTATTTTTTATATGATTTTGAATATCTCAAATTAGAGTCTTCTTGTCTTTAATTAAGGTTGAATTGGCTCTTGGTTGATTGTACCTATGGCAATTGGTATTCTGCCAATTCTCATTATTTTCTGTACATGCATTATTTGTACCAAATTATAAGTTAAAATTTGGTAGGAGAAGATAAGTTTTGTTATCATTCAATAAAGACTGTAGAGTCATAATGAAATATGAGCTAAATTATGATAAAACTAACAGAGGCTCAATTATTATTAATTAAAATAATTGCTAAATAATGTTGAAAATTTCAACCTTATTTCTCTAAATTTAAAAATAACAATTAAGTTACATTTCCTATTATGTATCATAGTATGACCAAATGAGAGATCGACTCTTGGTATTAGTAGCATTTTCACTCTTTCTCAACCTAGGATATCTCTTTGGCTAGCTCTAAATTCATTTTCTTTCCTCCTTGGATTCTATTGATTTGGTTTTTGCTTCTTTCTATCTTGGATCAACAATTCGCAATGTTTGGTGGTGTTTTCATATGACATCAGGGATCTTATTCTGCAACCCAAGTCTGCATTCCTTGGAGATTGGAAGGGTCCCTTTCACTATATAACCAGAGTAATTATGTATGCAAGGAATTATGAAATTCTGATCAAATTCTTACTAGGGTATACCCCTTTTATTTTTGTATAATAAAGGACTTGGTCCCAGGACAGATTGTAGGTTTTCTTTTCCGTTCTTTCCTACCAGTGCTCATCAAAATAGAGAATCTTGTAAATATTTGTTTTTTTCATTAATATAATACAAGGCTCAAGTTGTTTACCGATAATATATATATATATATATATATTAGAGTTTATTAAAAATAAAACTCCTAAATAAATTATTATTAAATTAAATTAATATAAATATGCCTAAATTAGAACTTTAATCAAATCTTTTAAATTTAATTCTTTCATGCACATTTAAAGAACTTCTAAATTAAAATATTCCTTTAAATTGTCTTTTCCTCCACTTATTAATTAGTCTAAGTACTATTTAGAGCATAGTTCATTATTCAAATTAATTAGAATAATTAAAGCTCATTATTGAAATGTAGCTATACTTTAATTATTATTAATTAAATAATCATAATAAAACATTATTAAATCTTTAATCTTTTAATATTTTAATTTTATTTTTGTCCAACTTCTTAGACTTTCAAAATAAATATTTTAAACTAAAGTACATATTTAACTAATTTATAATTAATTAATTAACATCATATTCTAATTTTTATTTAAGTAATTTCTAAATTTGGACCTCTAGTTTAGACTTCTAAATTCAAACTTTTTATTTAAAACATAAATTTAATTAGTTTTTCGTTAATCAAATATTCACATATTTTAATATTTTCTTTTTAATCAAATAATCTTTATTACTCAACTAATAATATTATTTAGAGTTTATTATTAAAATAAAACTCTTAAATAATAATTATTAAATTAAATAAATATAAATACGTCAAAAGAAGAACTTTGATAAAATTTTGAAATTTAATTCTTTTATGTAATTAATTTTTCAATTAATTAAATTTAATTAAATATCAAATTTCTTTATAAAATTATCTTTTAATTTAATTTAATTATAATACAAAATCACCACATACCCTCAAAACAAAAAATGACAACTCAATTGAAGGCAAAGAACATAATCAATCTTTAGGGTCAAAACCAAGAATTCACGTCGCTTGACAAATTCGGATGGGTAACTAGCTCAGATACTTGTCCTATTTTCTAGGAAAATCAGCTTAGGGTTTAAGATTTGGAATCAAGAGTTATCTACCCAATTATACCATTGAAATACTCTGATAGGGTATGCTCATCTTGGAAATTCAAGGAAGTCGATGCCTGGTACCTACAATCTACATAAAATCCATGGATGTACAAACATAATATTCTAAACTAATAGGAAATGGTAGGAAGTGGTTCATTGTGTAGATCCCAACTAGTAGGTGACTATGACTCCCTTCCTCAACCATACCAGAAACATCAAACATAAGGAAAATATACACACACACCATACACATGTAAATATGGCATAAGTATCCCTAGAAACCACATAAAAATCATTCATCTAACTAACATCATTCAATAACTAACATAACTGGCACTAAGTACCTCAACATATATATATATATATATATATATATATATATATATATATATATATATATATATATGTATATATATATATATAATATTAAATACAACTAATCAATTCTGGTAATCTAGCACCGCTAATCATAAAACATAATAATAGAACAAGCCTAAAAGAATCCAGTCCAAAAAAATTAGAAAACTCAAGTAGGGGTAGGAATTACACAAACTCAAACTCAAACCCTAACACTAACCCTAACCATAGGTCCATAATGAGCTCTCTTTGTCATGTATGATATAGATGTGTAAATTAGATGATGTATGATTTGTATCTTTTAAATATAAATTTGTGTACTAGAAGTTACATGTATGTATATGTGTATTTACAATATATAATAGCCTGATCATTGTAGATATAACTTCATATGATCAATGTAACTATCACAAAAACATGAGTATTCTCTTGTCTTCAATGTCCATTTGTGATTATCTATACTCATGACCAAATGTAAGGAACATGTGTTTTCTATCCTCTTAGAACCATGCATGTTTTTTCTATTAACACATGAAGGTTCATTACAAAAATATGGACAAATTAAATTTAACCTTAAACAAATCAAGATAAAACTTAAAAATAAAATTTTAAAACTTAATTTCATAAAATTTAAATAAACGTACACATCCATACCTGTTATCTCCCAAATAACTCTATATGGTACCTATCACTCATTCTTGATGATGTCCCAACCTTGTATGATACAAAATGTGTCTTACACTATTCAAAAACATCATGAACATTATTTATACGAAGTCCCTTATAATTCATTTGATACTTTCATAGAGCACATTTGATAAAAGCTCCAACACCATCCTGTTCACCTTTTCCATGCTCACTCTCAAAGAAACTCCATATGTGTTTTACATTCTCATTACAATGATATCTACATAATGCATAAATTGGTCTAGATGGTCTAGATGATATCTACATAATGCTAAAATGGTCTAGATGATTTGATTTGATGATATCTACATATTGAAGCAATTTTCTACATAGTGAGTATCATGTTCTTTATCACACTAGTACAAAAACAACAATATATTACTAAATAAACTACTAAAAATTGTAGATATGTGACTAATTTTGATCATGTGACCAATGGTAGTTTATTGCCAAACATTTATCTCCCAAACAAATTTGTGACTAAATTATTTTAATCATTAATTAGATCATTGATTTAGTCATTTATTGTTGTTACTTGATAGTTTATATGGTAGTTTATTTGTTAAAATTGGTGGTTTATTTAGTAGTTGATTTGGTAGTTTATTGGGTAGTATATATGGTAGTTGATTTGGTAGTATATTTGGTAGTTGATTTAGTAGTATATTTGGTAATTTTTTGGGTAGCATATATGGTAGTTGATTTGGTAGTATATATGATAGTATATTTGGTAATATATTTGGTAGTTTATTTGGTAATATATTCGGTAGTTTATTTAATCATTAATTTAGTCATATAAGGGCACAATGGAATTGAACCACCATCCTCCTACTTATAAAGTAGACGCTCTTCCATTGAGCTAGTACCCTTTAAAGAATAATGAAAAAAGATTGATAAAGTTGTCTTCCCAACATTAGATCTACCATGATAATGGTTACTATAACATGATATACTCTTCTTAAAGAACACAAATTTTAGTTATTATGAAAAACAATAATCTAAATCTTTATCAATAACAATTTAACAATTTTAAATTCTTTTTTTCAAGCATTTTAAAATTATATTTCATGTCAATTACACTTCTTTAAATTATTGTAATGATAGACTCTTATAAAATATAATTTCGAGAAATTTGGCCACACACAAGTAATGTCTCTTAAGCTAACTTCTCAAAAAAAGATACAAATGATTATGCAATTTATGTCAAGAAAATTGACATTTGCATTAAATTAAAACATCAAACCCCATTAAAAAATCACATCTGTTAAAAACTAAGAAACATGATCAATAAAATTAATCACTTTTTAACATATAGAGGTATGAGAGGATCAAATATTTCCTCTTCCTTATGCTTAGATGGGTGCTAAAAGTGTTCATTACACTTGATGTTGACATTTACTGAACCTTAGTCTACAAACAACATAAAAATAGAAATTTGATAATAAAAAAAAAATAAGGCACACGAAAAGAATGTTTTTATCAATGATCTATAATTAACTTATTGCTAGTAATAGGCAAAGTGGTGCTAATTCATAAATATAACAAAGAACTAAATAATATGTTTATGATAAATTGCTTTAAAAAAACTATAACAAAAGGAAATAATGGACTAGTAAAGTCTAGTAGGCAATGGCTATGCTTCACTTATTGATAACCCCAATTATAGGATGAGCCCTAGAGCCATGGATCTTGAGATGGTTGATCATAACCATAAACTTCATATCCTTGACCATAATATGATGTCCCCTTTTCGAAGCTAGATTTGAATGATAATAGAGCCTAAATACAAAGTTAAACAAAAAATTGAATTAAATATAATCATAATCATAATCATAACAATAATCATATTAATCAAGTAAATAATAATACACTATGAAATATTATTATTCAAATTATTATAATAAAGAAAAAAATATTGTTAATAATATAACATAATATAATTTATTATTACAAATATGATTAAGAAGTAACATATAACATAATATGATGAATCATCTATTTTAAGATGATGAATAGAATTAAAATAAAATATTTAATTATGATCAAGAAAAGAATAACAAATATAATCAAGAAAAGAAAATATTAACATCATATTTACACTTTGTATGAACAAAATCTTGAATTCTATTCAACACAATTAGGTGTAAATAGGGTTCAATAAAAAACAAAATGAAAAAAAAAAGGTTCAGTAAATGTAAGATTTTCCAAGACAAGATTCAAAACCTTGGTTAAATCATTATTAGCCTAATAAGAATATGAGGGACCATTAAAAAAGTATCAGTCTGAACATCTTGTATTACCAACAACTCATTATCCCTCCATACTACCAAAATTAAACAATCCAGAGAATGAGCAACAATAGGAATAATTCATTAGAAAAGCCACGAATCTTGAGGCATGAAAATTGACAAAAAATATAGATTTTAGATTGCAACTTCTCTATTTGTGAGCTCAAAATCCTCAAAAATATTTACATATGAAATGGTTTCAGTTACAGAAACATATAATTGAATTTTGTTTGCTAAAAGATTAATGCAAGGAATTATATGAGGAAAATTTTAGACAATTTGTATTGTCTTCAGACAATCAATTTGTAAAAACATTTTAAAAAGGTTTTCTTTGATAATTGAGTCAAAGGAAATCAAACAAATAATTAAATCATGCAATTGGCCTTCATAAAATGGATACCTTATGAATATATTTAAGAGCAACTCTAGTTTCATCTTCTAAATCTAAATTTGGTTTCATCACACCACGCCAGATGCAAACTCCCCACATAAAGTCTAGATGGGGAGGGCATGTTGAACTATTGTTGAATGCTTCTATATTCTCTGGAAAAGAGTGTTGTGTGTGAAATAATAGTAAATCATTTTCAATCAAATGTGTGATAAAACCAAACAAATAGAGCTTTAAAATAGGCATTAGAAACATTTCATGAAAGTCTATTTTTAGATACCTTTAATGATTTAGGCACAAAAGCTTGCACCTCTTTGCTTCCCATAGGTGCCATTCCTCCATAAATGATTCAGAATAGTAACACTAACCCTGACTTAAATGATTTAGAATGATGCGACTAAGATAGTAAAATTGTGATTGATTAGACTATCATTATGATAGTTTCTTGTTATGAATGATTTTTATTTTTGAATGAAAACGAGATGCACTGGTGGGACATTTACACTAACAAGAAAATAAATGCATATATAATAGGCATCTTTTCTACAAAATAACAAAAAATTGATGGAAAATGTCTCATCATATTTGATTTCTATATTTTTTTAAAAATTATTGAAATGATCAACGGTTAATATTTATTGATTAATTAAAATGTGTTTCTCTAAATTTCAATGATGTAGCACTATCTTGATGGACCTGCAAAATATTCATCAAAATATACCCCATCCTAACATTTAAGACAAAATTCTACTACAAAAAAATTCATGTAGAAATAATGAAACACATTCATATTATCATTAGAAATGCATAATCAATAGATTATTTTTATATTCAATAACCATAAAGAAATAGAGTAGTTGCAAGTGAAGACTAATTAGCCTATTGATAAGAAGCTTCCTTTCAATAAGGAGTTCCTCTACTAAACTCATATTTTCCTTGACCCTTTTATGTTTCCCCACCAAATCTCTAATCCTATGTACTCTACCCTAACTATTGGAAATAATTGAAAAGCTCATGATTGAGGAGTAATGGAATTGATAAAGAATTTTTTTAATCATTTTTTAGTCATTGATGTCAAACTTGCTCCTTGAAGGAATGACAATTGCTTTAGTGGTCCAAATACTATAAGTTGGTTTATTGACAAGGAGGTAGAAATCAATAAGATGTAACTAGAGTACCTAGACAAAGGATGAAGTTATGATGTTGTAATGAAGTCTAAAGATCAGCTAAGCCATTGATGAAATAGCGTATTGATGACATAATCTAAGACACAGAGGATAGACACACCAAGACATATCAAAGATGTAAGTTTTAGTTAAGTCATTTGTATATCCTAACTAAGTTCATAAGAGAGTGTCGAGCAAGCTAGTTAGTGCTGAACAGATTCTTAGTTGAAACCGAGCAAATTCACCTTTAGAGTGTTTTGAGTAAATATCAATTGTTGAGTGATCTTCAAGTGCCAAGTAAATATCAAGTCCCAAGTGAAGATTAGATGCCGAGCAGAATATAGGAGCCGAGTAATACAAAGTGTGCCGAGCATCAGTAAATCAATAATGTTGAGTTGCTACATTATTGTGAAAATCAAAGATTCGCCAGATTTGAGTTGACATGGTTGTTATCTAGAATTTTGTGAATTAGATAGGAGATAAGAATGATGAGCTGGTGGCACAGAACACTATGTAAACCATTTTTTTTGACAAATACAATTGGGTTCTAGACAAAGTTTCTAGATAAGAGAAAGATATGGGATAGATACATTGTCTCTTACCTAATCTATTGAAACCCTAAAGCTAGAAAGGAAGAAATGAGCAGGAAAGGTATTCCAAATTTCTATTTAAGGAGTCATAAGGTCACGAAGCAAAAAAGGAGAGATGGTCTAGCATGAAGTGTTGAAGAAGGTGCTAAGGTGGAAGAGAGTATAGATACTCTACTTCAATAGGTGACCATAGATATGATTGCATTAGTATGATGAGTAAGAATAATCAAGGTGATGAAGCTTGAGATGACAAGATAATAGATCTAAAGTGATTTAAGTCAAGCAAAGGATTGAACTAAAGTGTGATCTATAATCTGCAAGGTATGTTGTAAGTTGTATTAGATCAAAAGCCATTATTGTTACTCTCTAGCAATTATAAGAGTTAAGATAAATCCTATGAACTTAGGTTGGTTTAATAGCCATGTTATAAATGCTTTAATAGGGTGACATTCCAAGTGAATGTTCCAAACTCCTTTAACCAAGCCCATTCCTAACAGTATGGTGAAATCCTCTAACAAGGTCACATTTAACAATGTGTTATAGCCTTTAATAGGGTAGGCCTTTAATAGGGAAGACCATCATAAGTTGTTGAAATCAATTGCACACTTATTTTGTGGGTATCACCCCCACCCCAGTTTTACCTTCTTATTCTTGGAGGGTTTCTGGGTTATCAAATTCTCAGTATTATGGTGTGATGCATGTCTACTTTTTATAGTTGTTTAAAATGTTAAAATTACATGCATGATAGTTTCAGTTATGTGCTATTGAGGATTAAAATAAAAGTGGCATTGGACCTTGAATAACTAATTCACCCCCCTCTTAGTTGTTCTCAAGAATTATAACAATTGGTATCAGAGCATTGTTGCTGACTTAGTTTAGAAGGACTAGAAGCAGAAAAGATCAAAATGCCTAAGAAAGAAGTTCCCAAGCTCAATAAAGACAAATTTTTTGAATGGAAAAGCTTGATGAATTACATCTTGGATCCATAGGATATTATGCCAAAAATTCAATTGTTACTAAACATGTTGATCCAACTAGTACTCTTATTGCAGAAGATTTGAAAAACAAACAGGAACACAATCAGACAATGCTAGAAATTGCTTTTGCACTCAACTATGTTGAATTTGATGACATCAAAGGATGTGACACTACATTCAAAATGTAGAAAGCCCTATCAGACACTTATGGAGGAGATCAAAATGTTCAAAGAGAAAAAAGAGAAAGCCTCAGAGGAAAGTTTGATGATATGAAAATGGAAGAAAGTGAGAATGCCGCTCAATATGCCTCTAGAATAAAGGAAGTGGTAAGTGCAATAAGATGTTTGAGTGGTCAATTAGATGAAGATACTATCAATAGTAAGTTCTTAAGAACCTTGCTCCCTATATATGATATTAGAGTATCAACTATACAAGAGCTAAGATGTGTGCGAGGAAACAATCTAAGTTTTGAAGGTATAGTGGGTAGACTCATTGCATTTGAGTTATCTAACTTTGACAACTACAGACCTGAAAATGTTGAATCTGCTTTCAAAGCCAAGCTATCATTGAAATATGTTGATCAGGTGAAATCAAAGAAGGGAAGAAAGATGAAATATGTATCCAGTGATAGTAGCACTGATGAGGAAGATGTGGAACAATTGGAAGCTTTACTAGCTAGAAGATTTCACAGAGGGAAAGGAAAATTCAAGGGTAAGCTGCCTATTATTTGTTTCAATTGTAATGAAGTAGGACATATTGCTGCAAGGTGTACACAGAAAAAGGAATACAAGGAAGGTAACACGTACAAAAATAGAAGAGAAGATGATAAGAGATATTGCAAAGACAAAGGCAAGAAGTGCTATATTGTTGAAGAAGATTCTAATGATAATGATGATGAAGTCATTTATGTGGCCATCAAGGACCAATCTGGTGAAGAAGAGCTTACAACACTGGTAACATGTATGAACAAGAATGATAGATGGATCATAGATAGTGGATGCTCACATCACATGACAGGAGACAAAAGTAAGTTTGTTAACTTTACTCAATATGATGGAAATAGTGTTAGATTTGGTAATGATGCTCGATGTCAAATCAAAGGAAAAGGTTTCATTAAGCTTATAGAGAAAATTTCATGTGATAATGCATATTATGTTGAAGGACTAAACTACAATTTGCTAAGTGTCTCAGAGTTAGGCAATGTAGGGTGCAAAGTAGAATTTGAAAACAAAACTGTGAAAATCTATGATACTGATGGTAAATTGTTAGGAAAAGGAGATCAAACAAGAAGTAATCTATTTTATCTTGATATGGAAAATACTTCTTGTGTTGTTGCAAAATTTGATGATGTATGGTTATGGCATAGAAGGCTATGTCATGTCAACTTTGATAATCTCGTCAATATTAGTAAAATGAAGAAAGTCAGAGGTTTACCTAAACTGAAGAAACCTAACAATATCATGTGCAAACAATGTCAGCTAGGGAAGATGATCAAATCAAGTTTCAAGAGTAAAAGCTATACATCCAAAGAAGTATTTGAGTTAGTCCATACTAACTTATGTGGTCCAATAGAAGTACAAAGCTACAAAGGAGATAAATATATAATGTTGTTTGTTGATGACTATTCTAGGATGATGACTGTTATGTTATTAAAACAAAAATCTAATGCTTTTCAAATGTTTAAGTGGTATGTGGCTAGAGTTGAAAAAGAAACAGGAAAGATTTTGAAATGCCTGAGATCAGACAGAGGTGGTGAATTCACATCAAATGAATTTGAGATATTTTGCAAAGACAAAGGAATCAAGAGACAAACATCAGCTCCTAGAACTCCCCCACAAAATGGAATTGCTAAGAGAAGAAATAGATCTGTGATTGATTGTGCTAGAACATTAATGATGGAAAAAAATATTGCTCTAAAATATTGGAGAGAAGATGAAGTGTGGTTGTTCATACACTAAATCAAGAACAAGTCAAGAAAGGTACTAATGCAACACCTTTTGAACTATGGTATGGTCACTCACCCAATATAAAGCATTTCAAAGTATTTGGTTGCAAATGCTTTATCTTTAAAGATGCTAGAAATGGAAATTTTGATGCAAAAAGTGATGAAGGCATATTCCTTGGTTACTCCACTAGAAGTAAAGCATACAAGTGTTTAAATACTAACACAGACAAAATTGTGGAAAGTGCAAATGTAAACTTTGATGAGCATGCAGATGTCCAAGTTGAAAAACCAAAGAAAATGGATGACTATAGAACCTTTGTATATTCTTATGAAGGAATGCCTATTAATCAGGATACTAACAATCAAATTAGGATTCAATAGGAAACTTCAGTCTCAGCCGAGTCACAACCAATGAATGTTGAGCTACATTCATAAGCTGAGTTACAGAATGAAGAAAATGCTCATTCTAACTCTGAAGTCAGTACACATGACAAAGATGTAGAACTACCTAACAACGAAGTGCATAGTGATCCTAAATCTAAAAGATCAAATATGGAAACAACAACAAAACCAAGATTGTCCAAATATGTAAAGAGGCATCACCCTACTGAATAGATAATTGGTGACAAAGATGCAAGACCAATGACAAGGAATAGATTAAGAAATGAATCATGTCTGTTAAGAAAATTTGAACCTAAGATAGTGTATGATGCATTACAAGATGGTGATTGGTGTAAAGCTTTGGAAGAAGAGATTGATCAAATAAAGAAGAACAAAACTTGGAGTTTGGTTCCTAGACCAGTTGACAAGAATGTGATTGGTACCAAGTGGGTATTCAGAAACAAGCTAGATGAGAATGGAGAGATTACTAGATACAAAGCCATACTAGTATGTAAGGGTTATGTTCAAGAAGAAGGATTAGACTATGGGGAAACATTTGCGCCTGTGGTAAGAATGGAAGGAGTAAGAACTTTACTTGCATATGCTGCATATAAAGGTTTTAAAGTCTATCAGATGGATGTAAAGTCTGCTTTTATGAATGGTATATTGGAAGAGGAAGTCTATATTGAACAACCAAAGGGATTTTTTGATGAAAATAATAAGGATATGGTTTGTAAACTACATACAGTACTCTAAGGTCTGAAAGAAGCACCTAGAGCATGGTATGAGAGACTTCACAAGTATCTAGTGCAAATAGGATTTGAAAGAACTGATGATAAGAGAAACATGTACATCAAATTAGAAGAAGGTAAGGATATTATTGTATCTAAAATCTTTGTGGATGACATAGTGTTTGGAGGAAAGGAAGTTCTTTGCAAAAGTTTTGCAGACAAAATGAAACATAAGTTTGAGATGTCTATGTTTGGAGAAATCAATTTTTTTTTGGTTTGCAAGTACATCAACTAAAGCATGGTATATTTATGACACAATCAAAGTACATCAAAGAGATACTTAAAATGCTTGGATTGGAAGACTCCAAACTAGTCAGCACACCTATGGCAAAAGGACACAAACTATCCAAAAATGATGTATCAGCCGAAGTTAATTAAAAAATGTATAGATCCATGATTGGAAAACTACAATATGTTGTACATAGTAGACCAGACATAGCATTAGCAGTTGGAATAGTGGTTAGATTCTCTACAAATCATAAAGAGAATCATCTAATAGTAGTAAAAAGAATAATGAGGTATCTCAAAGGAACTGATGATTTTGGCTTATATTATAAAAAGAATGAAAATTTTGAGCTAAATGCATATGCAGATGTAGATTGGGGAGACAACGTTGATGATAGAAAAAACACAAGTGGAGGAGCATTATTTTTAGGTAAAGGACTAGTTACTTGGACTAGCAAGAAGAAAACATGCACATCTTAGTCCACTACAGAATCAAAATATGTGGCAGTAGTAGTTAAGCACACAAACATTGTGTGGCTCACACATCTATTGAAATGAATGAAAGAAGAGCTAACTAAACCTATGATATTGTATTGTGATAATACAAGTGCTATAAACATATCCAAGAATCCAGTAATGCATGCAAAAACCAAGAATATTGCAATCAAGTATCATTATGTCAGAAAATTGGTAGAAGACAAACAAGTGAAGATGGAGTACATTCACACAAAGGAACAAACTACAGATATCTTCACCAAACCATTGCCCAAGGATGCTTATGAATATCTTAGAGGCAAGTTGGGGGTAATACCCCTAACTCAAGCAGTTTAAAACAACAAAGAAGATGCCCTGCATCAACAGGAGCAAATCATTGAAATATCAGAAGTATGATGTAGAGGATGACAGCACGAGTAGGGATTCCAAATCAGTCACAAGTATGGTGACAGAGGGAGAAAACATGAGATGCAAAGCTTATATTTTTCATGTTAAAGATGCTACATCTTTGGCATTTATGTCAAAGAGGGAGATATATGCAGAAAATTGATCAATACAAAGTAAGAAGGAGATACTCATGAGGGAGATATATACGAAAGAGGGAGATTTATGAGAAACTGAAAGGTAAAGATATATGAGATCAATAGTAAAGGATGCAGTAATCAAGAAAGAATCAGAATGTAGCAGGAAACAAATATGATTTTGGTGGTACCTAAGTTGATCAAGTGATCAGTTTGGTTTGCCATCAATGCCAAAGAGGGAGATTATTGGAAATAATTGAAAAGATCATGATTGAGGAGTAATGGAATTGATAAAGAATGTTTTCAATCATTGTTTTTTCATTGACGTCAAAATTGCTACTTGTAGGAATGACAATTTCTTTAGTGGTCCAAATACTATAAGTTGGTTTATTGAAAAGGAGGTGGCAATCAATAAGATGTAACTAGAGTACCTAGGCAAAGGTTGAAGTTATGATGTTGTAATGAAGTCTAAAGATTAGCTAAGCCATTGATGAAATAGTGTATTGATGACATACTCTAAGACATAGAGGATAGACACACCAAGACATATCAAAGATGTAAGGTTTAGCTAAATCATTTGTATAGCCTAACTAAGTTCATAAGAGAGTGCCGAGCAAGCTAGTTAGTGCTGAAAAAATTCTTAGTTGAAACTGAGAAAATTCACCTTTAGAGTGTGCTGAGTAAATATCAATTGCTGAGTGATCTTCAAGTGCCGAGTAAATATCAAGTGTCGAGAAAAGATTAGATGTCGAGCTAAATATAGGAGTCGAGTAATACAGAGTGTGCCGAGCATCAGTAAATCAATAATGCCGAGTTGCTGCATTATTGTGAAAATCAAAGATTTGCTAGATTTGAGCTGACATGGTTGTTATCTACAATTCTTTGAATTAGATAGGCGATAAGAATGATGAGCTGGTGGCACAGACCACTATGTAAACCATTTTTTTTGACAAATACAATTGGGTTGTAGAAAAAGTTTCTAGATAAGAGCAAGATATGGGATAGATACATTGTATCTTACCTAATCTATTTAAACCCTAAAGTTGGAAATGGAGAATCAAGTGGGAAAGGTATTCTAGATTTCTATTTAAGGAGCCATAAGGTCACGAAGCAAAAATGGAGAGATGGTCTAGCATGAAGTGTTGAAGAAGGTGCTAAGGTGGAAGAGAGTACAGATACTCTACTTCAATAGGTGACCATAGATATGATTGAATTGGTATGATGAGTAAGAAGACTCAAGGTGACGAAGCTTGAGATGACAAGCTGACAAATTTGAAGTGATTTAAGCCAACCAAAGGATTGAACTAAAGTGTGATCTATAATCTGCAAGATATGTTGTAAGTTGTATTAGATTGAAAGCCATTGTTGTTACTCTCTAGAAATTGTAATAGTTAAGATAAATCCTGTGAACTTAGGTTGGTTTAATAGCCATGTTATAAATCCTTTAACAGGGTGACATTCTAAGTGAATGTTCCAAAGTCCTTTAACCAGGCCCATTCCTAACAGTATGGTGAAATCCTCTAACAAGGTCACATTTAACAATGTGTTATAGCCTTTAATAGGGTGGGCCTTTAACAAGGAAAACCATTAGAAGTGGTTGAAATCAATTGCGTAGTTATTTTGTGGGTATCACCCCCACCCAGTTTTACCTTCTTATTCCTAGAGGGTTTCTGGGTTATCAAATTCTCAGTATTATGGTGTGATGCATGTCTACTTTTTATAGTTGTTTAAAATGTTCAAATTACATGCATGATAGTTTTAGTTATGTGCTATTGAGGATTAAAAGTCAAGTGGCATTGGACCTTGAATAACTAATTCACCCCCCTCTTAGTTATTCTAAAAAATTATAACACTAACTACCCAGCTCACTTAAAAAAAGTCCTACACAAACTCAATCAAAAGCTAAAAATAGAAAATCACTTGACAACTATTAAGTATAAAGACCAGTCAAAGTGACATTAGAATAGAAGACTTAAAATGGTTATGTAGATGTCCTAAAATGTCTGAGAAGTGAGGAAACCAACTGAATGTGGGTGAAAATTTTAGATTAAATCCTTCACATTGTTCTGGGACAAGGGTATGGATAGATATATACTAATCACAGTCTTCTTTACCAATTTTTTATATGTTCTTTTCATATGAAAACATTGGATTTTGTGGTTAGCATTCTACGTTACTTAACAAAACCAAGATGCTACATTTGAGATATCATCCTCACAGATAAATAGAGCTAGCATCCATGCTATTGCATAACTTTTGAATAATGAATACTTGAATATTTTCCAATTGGATAGTTAATTCTCAAGTTTCAGCAATCTAGTCAGCAATACAATAGTTCAAAAAATTCATCACAATTATTCTAATTTATTCTTTGTACTTTTGTGTTGCCTTTTTTCTCTATTTTCCTTGTTTTTCAAATCTGTAAAAGCATCGGAGCTTTCATAAAGGAACACAATACAATACTAACAATTAATGGTGGCTCACAAAAGAACATTTACAAAAAGGGCAAGATGACTCTGTTTAATATGGAACTATAGTTTATGTTTCAGGGAAAACAAATCATGACCATGCATAAATGCTCATGTATACGACATCAAATGTAGCATATCCTTAATCAAAGACTAGGAAAAAGGTTGTAGAAATTCAAATGTTAATTATAACTTGAAGGCTCAATGCAAGGAGAAACGTATCCGCATTGTATGGAAAACTTCCAAGGCCTCATTAGCAAGTTGATTTTGTGTAAGAGATTTTGTCAAACAGATGATGTCCTATCTCAATTTTCCACACTAAGTGTACATTACCACTAGGGCTGTTTTGAAAAGGAATGTTAGGCTACATAAATTTGGAGAAGGATATGGGCATCCATCAAAGCATAAAATGAATAAAAAATGTGTCTATCATCACAATTTTTTTCTCTATGCACTAACTGTGCATTTTGAGAATGATCTGAATTTTTTTGGGGGTTTAATAGATGTTCAGTATTAACTATGTTAAAGTATGAGAAGAGGTAATTTGTTATGTTTCTTTATTTTCTAATATGAGTTGGATCTCAAAGGCATGTAAAAATATTCTAGTTACTTGGAGACAATGTTGAATCCATAGTTAATTATTTTTCTATCCAAGTAACATTGCATTCTTTTGTAGGTGATGTTGAACCTAATGTTGGTTTGTTTCCATGTACAAAATCTCTATAGAAAGATATTAATTAAATTGATGTCATAGTTCTGTCTGGTGGTGACCTTAAATACTACCTTTACCTTTATATTGATTCATGCTTGTACATTTTTTAAATCTTAAAGTTTAGACTAGTGAAGGTCTCTGACTCTTTGTTCAATATGTGATGAATGCAATATTTTTGATGAATCCTACTCCTTGGCATGGCTTTATATTTTCTTGATTCCCAAGAAAATGTCATAGCCCAATTTATTTTGATTCTTGTGGATATTGTGAAATTTTCTCTTGTACTTTTCAATAAGAATTTTGTAACTAATACCTATCGCTTTTCTGTGGCAGACGATATATTTTTTTGATTGCCTTCAGATCATATCTGTATAGCCATTTGGAATAGCATGGGGTTAAATTCATGGGAGAGATAGGATTCGCTGCTTGGTCATTTATGTGACAATTTAAAGCTTGATAAGTAATTTATTATCCCTCTATGTTCATGATGATTTACTTTGAGATGCTTCTTCCCAGACCATAAATGATTGCCGCTATAGGTAATTCATGTTTATTATCTGCTATGGATGTTCAACTGTTACAACCATCTATGTAGTAGTATGAGAGTATTGTCTCCACTAAATGTTATCCTTGGTGTATTTGATCAATTGAGAATTCACTTGTCTGATCAGAACTAGCCTGATAAAAATGACGAAGTACATGTATTCAGTAGCAACGTAGTGATTTTTAGGGAAATGACAATGTAAAATTTGTCAATGCATAAAGAGAATAGTTTTTTTGCAAGTGTCAATGTAATTAATATCTTTCTATATACATTTTCCCCAAACATGGATTCCATTATACAAAGCATTCATACCATCCATGCCCATACAATAGAGATAGCTCAAATAGCCAAAATTAGTCAGGAGCAAGAAGAACTGCATAGCCTAAATTTTCATCGTAGCACTTTGATTCTATTTTCATATATGTTGTGGAAAGAGACAAGTGAGCTCTTGTCAAGAAGCCCACTAAATCTTATTCCTAGTAATTTGATCAAGTGACAATCCATGTGTATGATCAGAACTACGCTAATAAAAACTACTATGTATTCAGTAGCAATACAGTGATTTTTAGGGAAATGGTAATGTAGTGACTCCATTATACAAAGCTTTCATACCATCCATGCCCACAACTTGCATGCTAGGTAGAGGTATGGCTTCTCGATATTATAGTTACTCTTGCAAAGATCTTATAGTATTGATCTGGTGTAAACTTCATGGAGCAACAGGTCAAAGATAAATTTTAAATTGGGCATCCTAAGATCAATGTATTCTATGGACATGGAATGGTCACAAATATTCTTCATTTCCCTTAATTTATGGGAGCGTGCATAAGGATCACATTTTCAAGAAGGCAATTCAACTTAAATTGAGTGTTGTGTAATCATAAATGCGCTTGATATAAGAATATATCTTTAAGTTACAGTAGCTCTTGAAACATCAGTATTCTTTGATTTAAGATATCAAACATCCAGACTATCTAGTATGCAATTAGAGCTAATTAAAGGCTTTCCTATTTTTTGCAATGACCATTACCTTTGGATTATGTTTATAACCCATGACATAAATCCTAATTTTATGTTTTTAACTAAGCTTCAACCCAAGTCATAGGGTAGATCCCTTGGTGCTTTTATTTCCTATGTTGAGATGGGGACTTTTGGAAATTTCAAAGTATATAAGCCCCAGTATATAAATGTAGCCAATGGAAGCATAGATGAGCCAGTGGAAGTATAAAAATATCCCTTGAAAACTTTCAGTCTTCCTGAATATATTAAAATAAATTATTATTTTTCTTTTGGAAGCTTAAGAAACATGTAACATTAAAAAAAATCATTTTTAGACATGTAAACCATCTCCTATTTCCTATTAATGGCTTTTAATATGCCTCCCTCTCTTATATTCCTACTATAATTAATGACAATAATGGATGCTTAGTTCACCCATGTCCCCATCTATTTCATTTTCACCTTCCTTTTTATCTATGCCTAACATTCATTGTTATTTATGAGAAATATAGTGAAGTTGTGTTAGCATTACACCATTTTAAATTGGATGGATTTTGCATAGCATCAAGTGCTACTAGCTAGGTGGAGATAAATGCAAGCAATGATTATACATTTCATATTAACAGAAGGCATGTGGACAGTCATTAATGTAAACCAAAGTGATGAAAATATATAAGAGGATATGGGTGGCTATCATCTAAGAGTATTAGAGGTTCTAAAAATGCATCGATAAATAGTTGTCAAAACCCAAAAAATAAAATTAAAAATTCTTACTGCCAATGAGGTTTTTAATTACCGAAATCCACCAGAGGAAATAATGCCAAGATGAGTCATGAGTAACCAGAGATATAAATCGAAATACAGTGCCCAAATTTGAAAAGCACAAGCTACATATATAGAAATGATGGTCATCCAAGTATCATAGAAGGTAAGAGTCTAATAGAGATGCCAAAACATGTAGAGGATTATGTTTTGTGCAGAAAATATATAGATCTAGGTAAAGACTCAAATCTTCTGAAAAGTTTCTTTCTTGGGAATAGAATAAATGGAGAGAATTCCATGGTCATGATAGAATGTGACAAAGAGAGAAGATAAAAAAAAAAAAAATGCCAATAGTTCTCATTCCAACATTAGAATATACAGTTACTTCAAATAGAAGCACGGCATTTTTTTTTCCATTTTAGAGAGCCTCAATTTCTAGGTCACAGGTAGTGCAAGTGGAAATATACAACGTTTTCAAAGCCATCTGAAGTCAACGCCTTAGGAATATAGAGGCCCTCATTTCAAGATCTGTAATTTTGAAGGGAGAATGCTTTTTTCAATCAAATAAAACAAAAGGAAAAGCCCTCCGTTATATGAAATAGTGAAGAATAAAATAATACTGAGATAAGAGCAAACCAAAAAATTCATGCTTTCATCAAGAATAATTTAAAAAAATATTCACAATGTAAATGTTCATGGTAAAGGGAGAGAAAATCCACCATACCTGCAATTGTATGTCTTAGAAATCTCCATAATCCCTTTAGAAGACTACACCCAGACTACAAGTTCCCAAGAACAAAAAATTATTGAGGAGAAGCACATTTTTTTGTCAATTTCTCATCTAAACACTAGCACCCAAATAGTCGGCGACCAACAAGAAAATTATAAATTATAAATAAGAAATAAAGCTTTTTAGGTTTCAGCCTTATTTAATTACAATGAAGATTTTCACGAGATTCTAATGGGAAATATTATTAAAGTTATATTTAAGCTTTAATAAATGTAAGTTGAATAAAAAACATTGTACTACTAGTTGTTAAGAAAAATTCTTCCTTACTCCAAATACATCATTACATCATTTTTATTAGTGGGAATATATATATCATTTTTATTAATGGGAATTTAATAAATATAGTAGTATTGATATTTACAATATTGACATTTGCAATGTCTATTAGATATTTTTATTATTACAAAATACTTTACTAATAGGTTTGAGCATTTTGATGCCTTCCATGTTAAGTTTTGAAAAAAGAATTGATTGTCAAATTTCTAAAATATGAAAATAATATTATTTTAAATTTAAATATTTTATTAGTAATAAAAAATATTAAAAAGAGAAATATTTAAAATGAATAATAATATAAGAATAGAAACTTCTATTTGTAAAAATAAAATGTAAAATTAATTTAAAAATTACAAATGCAAAAATCTCCTAAATTAAAAGAGTTTCAACATTCATAAGAAAAAAAAATCTGAGTTAAAATATATAAAAAACCATATAAAAGTATTTATTCATTAAATTTGATATTCTTTTTAGAAGCATTATAAATTAAAAATTGAATATGTAATAATTAAAAGAAAAACATATATAATAATCTAAATAGAAATAAATATATTACTCTATAACAATTTTTGAGAGTTTATTAAAGTAATTGAATGACATATTAACAGGTTTATAATAATTTAGTCTATCAATCTAAACAATCTTATAATTTTTTATCCCACATATATGGTTGAAAAGTGGAAAAATGACCAATACAACCATCACATTCCATGCTTCATAACATTGTTATTGAAATGGAAAAAAAATAATTAATTTTTTTAAAGCATTATAAACTATATTAATTAAAATACATATCTTAAGATATAAGTACTTTGATTGTAAGAACTTTATTTCTCTTTTATTTACTCTTATTAATCTTTAAAATGAATAATTTTTTTAATAAAATACTTTTTTCATTAATAAAAGTTCTTCTTATATGCATTATTTTATTTTTCAAAAATTATATCAAATTAAGGAAGTTCCATACCTCTAACTAGCTTTAATAAAGTGATCTACCAATAGCATATGTTAAAATGTAATTTAAAATAATGAATTAAAAAATTAAATGGCTCAATGGGCCTGGTGAAGTTGAATGGCTCACGAAAAACCCACCAGGGATCAAGTATGTCAGGATCATGCTCTAGGTGATTCCCTCAATGCTTGGCTCTAAGTCGGGCATACACACACACACACACACACACACACACACACACACACACAATAATAAGAAATCTCAAACTTTTTGTTATATATCTAAATATATATTTAGATACTGTATTTCTATGGAATAATCTAAATAAGTAATATTTGTTTAAGTAATATTATGAAGTTAAACATGGGGTGTAAATAGAAACTTATTGGGCTTTTATAGAAACTAAATCTAAATGGCAATAGCTGAAAAAAATAATATGATGGAATTAAAATGGTGGGTAAAGAAAAAGGTTGAAGAAATAGTAAAAGTAATGAATAGATATATAATTCAAAATATTAAGTATAATAAAATAGATGGAAAAAGAGTGGTGACTGGTGACTTACGACAATAATAGTACATTGTTTTAGAATATTTTTCACTTTAGATTCTAAAATTTAGCCTCTCCCCAAAAAGCAAATTCCGTCGGAAAAAAAATTAGTATCCAAATCATAAATATAAATTGTATTATTATATTCAATTATTTTAAAGTTTAATATTTATTAAATAGTGGTTCTTCTATCTACTAAATATAAGAATATAGTATTTTTAATGATAATAAAAAATAATGTATATTTTATAAAGATAGTTATTTCGTGACATTAATATAACTAATAATAATTTTATGTTGAGATTTTAAAATATTTATTTGATATTTAATCTTTTTGATGTGTAGTAATAGACTTGGAATTTTCTTTAATTTATAGATAGATTTTGAGGAGTTTGAGTAAAAATTGGGATGATTTTTTGTTCATTTCTAGTTTAATATCAATTGAGAGTACATTGAAGGAAGTTAATTAATAATGATGTATTGATACAAAAAAGATTAATTGATGACTAATAAAAGTTAAAGAGGTATTAATATAATATTAAATTTACTAATCATTCATTTAGTCATTTGTTTTGGTGAAATTATTAGTGACCAATTGTTTGGACATTTATTTTATCATTTAGTTAGTCACTTATCTTTGTCTAACCTTGTGATTTTACCCAATGATAGAATTAGTCATTTAGTTAGCCCTTTATAATTGTAAAATGTTAAATATTACTAGATTTTGATCACTTTAAGTCATGTGACCAAAAATTTAGTTTTGTGACTAAAATTTTTAGTCAAGTAGTCATTTATTTGCCAAAATTATACTAGTGTCATCATTTATATAAAAGTGATATTCCTTTTTAATGACTCGTGCTTCAATTGTACTCTAAACACCATCCTAATCTAACTGTGCATGTCTATAAAAAAACATGCAGCATAATAGTGACCTTCTTAGAAAAGAAATAATCTAATTGAATTTCTTTTTGATGAAGCAAGGAACAATTATCTATAAAATCAATGACTAATACAATCATTCCAAGCAGAAAATTATCTCTCAACGTTTGAAACTAGTGAGCTTGCCACTTTGCAAAAAACCCATGACAAATATAAGGTTGAATCAAATTCTTAAATTTGTCCATCAATGTTACAATAGGTAACTCATCTTCAATATATTCCAACCTTTTTGTCTCTTTCGCCAACTTTTTTTCGTTCTTCACATACTTGTAACTTTTGCAATTCACCTTTTTCCTACATCAATATTTTCAATTTTCAAAGGAAAAAGGGTCAATTCACCACATGTTTCACATATTCCTTTGATGTAATTTATTTGACCAGATAGATAATCTATTTTGTCACACAAAATGGATGATATAAATTCACTTTGCCTAGTAGAAGGAGCAAAAAGAAAACCATATGTGTCTTCTAGAAAATTTCAAAATACCTAATAGTGGAGATCAAAATCAATATGATAACAAGTCTCAAACACTTTT